>OMKY01220041.1:4614-15406 GCA_900302395.1 Bregmaceros cantori
CCCCCCATGAGTCATGTTTTTTTGTTGCCTGCCAACTGTGCCAAGCTTCCCAATGCATGCTAAACCCCATTCAAGTTCTATTCATTATTTTTTTTAATGTTTAAAATTATGTCTTATTGTTAAAGTTTGGTAGAAGGCCGCAGTACGAGGACGCCAAAACGCACACAAGTTCAAAATCCAACCACTAGATGTCGCTCTGTGACCAGTTGCACATCACCCCCCTTGCTGCGTTCACCATTTTGTAAAAATATTGATGAAATACAGAGAGAATTTGGGTGTGGAATAGCACACCGCAAGTTACCACCATCCTTTATAAATAACGCGGTAGCTGTGTTCGCCCACCGAAGAGTCATGTTGAAAAAGTCGAATTCACAGCAAAATTAATGGCACCGGAAGTGACTTTTAGAGAACAACTTTACCCAGAAACACCCGCCGAAGTCGTCTATAGTGTATAATAGTATAATAGTATAACAGTTACTCCACCTACAACACAATGTTAGCAGCCAGGCAATCATTACGCTCCGGGTCGCCTGGGATGATAATATTTTTAAATGATTCAGCAGTACCAGACTGATGGTGAGGGAAGGCCGCTGCTTATACAATGTGAAATGGATGATTGAGGAACATCAGAGTTCCGCTGACGTTGGCGTGTGCGGTGTTGTAACGCTCCCGGTGCTCACCGGTGCTCCCCGCCCCTCAGCGTGCACCCAACCATTATATTATATACACCGGTGCTCCCCGTCTCTCCCCACGGTGCACGCACCCAACTAGGAGTTCGATCTTGGGAAAAGAAAAAAGAATCACGATCTAATGAGGGCATATCACAATCTCACGATCTTATCACAATCTTGAATGCTGAAATTGCAGATAATATATGTTACAATGTATGTTGTTGGCAATATACATTACATTTGCTTTGGATGGCAAATACACATGTACGGCAGAATATTGAGCTTTTAATTACAGCTTTAAGAAAAATAGGTAAACAAAGTGTATATATATATTTCATGTTTTCCATTTACTGCTCAATTAGATATTTTTAAAACAATTTAGTTGGGCAATGGCGTCACTGCTGTAACAGCAGCTCAGATAAGGTGTCCACATAGAGGAAATGACCAGTCTTGACACGGGAATATGTCTAGAGGGTTCATTTATTTAGCTATACTGGACATTAGCCGGGTATCAGCTAGCTATGCTAAGCTATGAGCTAAGCAGGAAAACATGGCTGAACAACCACATCAGGAATTATCACTGATTTATAGCTGATGGGTGGGGACATCCAATGATGTCACAGCTTGTAGCCAATCAGGACAATGGAGGCGTAACTGTACAAGTCATATATCCATAACACTGCGCACCAGGCTGGACCCCTTTGGTTGAAGGTAGGGTGGGGGCAGTTTGAGGGGGAGGTAGGTCAAAGGTGAAAGGTCAAAAGTAAGAAAATAAATACATCTAAAATTATGAAAAAAAAAATGCAGGATAAGTGAAATCAGGCGTTTTCACATAATTCTGAGATTTCTGCACTGATCGCGTTCTTTTCTTGATTATGCAGGATTTTATGTGATTGTAGAATCACATTGTTTCTGGAGGGAATGACTAGCACTTCTAGGACTTGTTGAGTCCTCATGCAAAATGATCTACACCATGTGGGGAATCTTTAAAAAAACATCTTTGCAACATCAAAGTTCAGTGAAAAAAACTGTATCCTATGCAGTACGCACCCATGAGCATGATCACAGACAAAATGCCGGTCAAATGAAATGGAAAAAAAACGCACGAGGACCCAATGAGTCCTCGGCGCTAAAGAGTTAGTTGATTTGTGAGAGTTAGTGGGAAAGGTTATGGATTTTATTTTTGCATCGTATGAACTTAGCTCCATTTTTATATATTAATATTTGGACGAAGGGGATTGAATCGCTGCCGGCTTGCCCGTTTCACTTAGTATAGAACAGGAAAAGCAAGAGAAGCGGTGTGACCCACACATCACAATGGCCATACCCATTGTAACATCATTGACATCAAGTTGCATGATAAATTACCATTTTCCAACTTTTCTACAAGCCATGAGACAGCATGGCAGAGTTTTTGTTCTTCATTTATGCATTTTTCATCAGTCTATGAAGAGGCTCAGCAGCACCAACTACACAAGTCTGGGATTCAAAGCCTGGTCAATTTACTAGACTGATTTTAAAGATCTTTCAACAGTCATTAGGGGTTCATGATCATTCAATCATTTCAAAATATATTTTTCAGAGGAAAGGGTAAATCATGAGATGTAGAATTTATTTTCAATTCTTTCAACACCACAGACTTCCAATGACGGCTTACATAAAACACACTTCCTGCCAAAGATGACAAGAGACATTTTTCAGAATGTAGAAAACTCAAATTTTCCTTGGATCCTCTTCTCTAGATTTACATTGATGTGTTAAAACGGTTGGCACTGAAAGAAAGTTGCCGGATGTTGTTGTTGCAGCGTGATTTTGCACTTTGATCTAGCTGGTTTGGTTATAGGTTATGAAATCATTGGTGGGTGAAAAAGATTGACATCACGGATTGCATTAATCCCAAACCCAAAAAAACCTGTGTGGCATTTTAAAAGACGCCAATCATCCAAAACGCATGCCAACATCTTGGCAAAGTGATACCCACCCTTGGGACGGATTCGGAAAAAATGTCTGGAAAGCACAGCCACAGTGCAGACGTATCATGCACATTCTACCCTCCGGTAGGGATGGGGCAGAGAGGCTGTGTCGCTTCCAAAAAGATGTGCACATATTTTGAGCGACAAGTTGGTTCCGCAGCCAAATATGGTAATTTCACCACAGATGGAAACCACTGACAAACAAAAGCCATGCTAGGGACTGTCCACAAACCAGAGGATGATGTCATAGCAGCTGTCGATCTTCATCAAGACCGTCTACGCTTTACAGCATATGCACGATTTTTGTAAACTCAATTGATTTAAGGGCTTGGGTTTTTTCTGAATGCAAACAGAGCACACCAAGCCACAGATCCCATTGCATTCCACTGTGACTCTTTTCGACATACAAGGGGGTGTCTCCATCCAATCCCAGCTCATAGCTTTTTCAAAGTATTGTCAATTTTGGGCGAGCAGGAGAGGCTTAACCTGGCATCACTTTGCGTCGGTCACTTTCAATAGCGCCAAAGTTCCTCCTCTGTTGTTTTTTGCACAATGTTATTTTATACTAAGAAGACCTTTTATACATACAGACGATACAGTACAGCTGCAACAATTAGTTGATTATCAATGATTAATCGAATATAGAATTAATCGGCAACCAATTTGAATCAAATTTGAATTCCTGCAGTTTTTTGCTGGCATTACTCCAATCGGTCCACACAAATGTGATATTAATACATACTATTTGTCATGATTGATGAAAAGTGAATATGAAGAAAACTATCAAATACGTTTTGAGGGTTTTTTTCTAAGGAAGAAATATCCAACAGATTAGTCGACTAATTGTTTCAATAAATTGGCATCTAATCGACTATTAAAAAAATTGTTAGTGGAAGCCCTACAAAACAGTTCAAAAAACATTTCAGTATTAAAAGTGACAATGGTGCCCGTTGCGGGATAGTTTGAGTACTACCAAATTTTGTAGTTTTGGGTCTTTGTATGGCCGATATTTGAAATCCAAGAAACATACTACTTAACATCAACATCAGTCCTTATCCTAAGATATATGCCAGTAGGCAGTGGCAAGTGTCAATTCTCAAATTAAATTGTTTAGGAGGTGCAGTCCTTTTTGTGACACTAAGAAACCGACAGACTGACATGAAGACAGAGAGAAACAGAAACAGAGTAGATTGACATAAAGAGAGACAGAAAGACAGAGAGACCAACATAAAGAGAGACAGAGAGAGTCACGCCTGTAGGGCTTGGCTTCAGCAGCGCCCAGTCACACATGTTAGCCGACACGGCACACGCACCTCTTGTAGAGACAAGACCTGTGTGCTGCAGGAATGACAGATATTTGAAAAAAGAGCATAGATAATCAGCGCAACACCCAGGAAGGCACAGCTCTGGAACTACACAGGCTTTTCGTGCGTGCGTGTTCTAGATAGCGACTAGTGCTACCAAGAGCGTTGTTAACTTGTTTCATTCAGACCCAAGTCATAAAAATATATAGTTATTTTTTTAAGTTATTTTTTCTGGCGTCATCGCCGTTTTTCCATCTTTATTGGATAGGATTAGTCGGAAACTGGATTGAAGAGATCGGGGATAGACATTGCAGACAAGTCGACGAGCGGAGGCAAACTCGCGACACTGTGGACGCTGCGGTAGACACAGTACCACTAACATGAATGAGGTCGCGTTAAAAATAGTTATTTCTAAGACACTGAACCGATCCGATGCAAATTTAGAACGTTTTTAAATTCAGAATTTGAATGATATTTATTTGTATTTTTCAACTACAATATATAGGGATGGATAAATTATCTACAGAGTCATGTACATAATGCTTCTGTTTAGGTAGTCCACCATTGCACCAATTGTCTGAATGTTGTACAGCAGGTGTTGCCAGGCTGATATTTTATAATAAGTCATGATCAAATTTGCCAATTTTATCAACCATTTATATGCCATCCAAATAGCCAACTTCAGACAGCTGTAAAACACAGTGCTTTAACAAGGTGATAATTTCATGGGCCCATGCTCTCCAATAAATAATACAGCCCTGCACACAGACAAACCTATCGTCCTGCTTGATGGTGGGAAAGATTACGTTGTTCATGGAGTTTGAGATACAGATCATCCACAGTAGAAACCACTCCCTGCCCCTTTAGGGTAAGTAACTAAATTGGTCTCGCTGACCTAGATAAGGACACAAGCATCAGCGGCCTGGGCAAGTCAAATCTTCATACCACTTGTTCAAAATACCCAGGTATATGCTAAGATCATCTAATCTAATATGTTATTTACCGAAAGTCTCTGTAATCCACCAAGAATGGAATTGATCTTGTACTGTTTTGCAAGAACCATATGAACACAAACAATTTGTGAATGTCTATTATGGGCGCTCAAGCTTCATGAACCACATATCTATAAAAATTACACAGGAACCACTGGATAGAAATAGAATGTTGTGTTTCTGTGGCATATCAAACTCCTTGCCACATTCATTTTATTTTTTTTACTTTCAGACTGCCCATTAACAAATGATACCTCTGTGAACAAAGTTTCAGAGTAAATCTTTGACTTTTAAATGGTTGCACCCCAATGTATAAAATATGATGCAAACCAATGATAAGAAAGATAACTGTTTACAATTACAGCTGTATGATAATGACTAGGCTGCCCCTAATTATTTTGGTCATCGATTAATTGGACATTTTTTACCGACGATTATTAATCAGTTGAATCGCAACCATCATTAACCTGAAATGTTATTAGTATTGTTAAAAAGTGTGTTATAATGTTTTGATGTATCACTAGGGCTGCAACTAACATTTATTTTCATAATAGATTAATCAGCCATTTTTACTGCCGACTAATCAGTTCATTTTTCCTTTAAAAATTGAACGATTGGGGGCCGAACGGGTAGAGAGTGCGTCACCCAGACCATAGGTCGAGCAATGCCGCAGGTTCAAATTGCCTGTCCAGCTTTTCTGCAATGTCTCCCCTCCGACTGTTCATCCCAGTTTACGATTTAATCCTGTCACTATCTCTCCCAATAAAAACAATGGAAAACTGTGCTTGCGCCCAAAAAATAACTTAAAAATATATTTTTTAAAATCAGAACTCACCTTTTGTACGAAGATAATAAATTAGGATTTTTTTCTATGTTAATCTTTTGTAGCAACAAACCAACCAACCAGATCAAAGTGACTCATGATGTTGCTGTAATAAAGTGCCGAATCAAATCAACAGAATGCTTAGTCGAAAGTGAACTACTTAACCCTAAGGACTTCTCTTACAAAGAAAAAGAAAAAACATTGTCAAAGAAAAACATAGTCAAAGACACCTCTAAAAATTACCATATTTTCTCATATTCAAAAGAGATGTTCTTTATATTACATAGATGTTCTTTATATTACATAGTGTTATGTAAAGATATTATACATTTACAGACAGACCTTCAAACATCAGTTTAAAATTATTGAGGCGTTGGTACTAAAGGTGAACACGAAAGAGGATCTCCAGTCTACATTGCAAAGGTTTCACTGGACATCTTTGGCAATACAGGTTAGAGGTTCTGTGGAGGTCCATGGCCCAGAAAAAAGTCAAATCGCTTGATCAACTAAATTAGGTTATTACAACTCTAATGGACACTGACAATTTTATATATACAGATAAACTCATTGTAATTGTGCTTTTTCCCCCTCCAGCTTGGTTGAAACATGACACTAAAATCAATGCTGTGCTCTGGACAGAGTGCGGCGGTCAAACCGTCCCATTGTTAGGAAGACAATGGGAAGCCCAGAAGGGTCACCGTGATCACATGCTGGTCAATAACATATGGGCCACTGAGGCCGGCATCAATCTGGCCTCCAGTCCACACCAGACCAGACATGGAGAGGGGCCCCATGTTCACTAGTCGTTTCAACCATGCATTAATGGGTTTTGAGGCATTTACATATTCAGAGAGCATTCTCTTCTCACCTGCTCTTAGATGAACATCAAATTCATTCACTGATTGAGCGAGGGAAGAGAGATATATTGTATAATAATCCTCCTCCGGTCAGCTTACGGGTCCCCCTGCCCGCCTCACCACAATGTAGAGCTGGGTGATATGGGAAAAAAAAAACTCATATCACGATATGGATTACTTCATATCACGATATATATCACGATATGCCCATTTTTTTAAAAAAAATCAAAAAAAAAACATTTTCCCCCGCTTTTTTAAAGTTATATAAACTTAAAGATTGCATAGTAGCGATGCAATATGTTTCCATCTCAGCCACGCCGCGTGACGTAAAGCAAGTGTGGCAAAACCATCCTCTGTGCAGCCATATATCTCTTCGCCGCTGCCGCACCGTGTGGCGTGAAGCGTTGTTATGTCGCAAAACCAAGCGGTCTTTTTATTAACTATAAACTGCATATCAACAACGCAAAATATTGTATTAAAATGTGAAATTATATTAAAAGTGTATAATGGCTCTAAAAAAGATTTTATCCCGATATAAAAGATACAGGAGAAAGGACGATATAAAAATCTGTATCGTAGACAAACGATACATATCGTCATATCGCCCACCTCTACCACAATGGGGTACAGAGATTTCAGCCGCTCTGCTCCTTAACTCTGGAACTCACTCCCACCTGACCTATGCAACATTGACTGCCTCCCTCAGTTTAAAATCCTCCCTCAAAACGCACCTCTTCAGGACAACTTATTCGTTATAGTTGATTGTTTAGTTAGTTGTCCTTATCTGCACTTTTTATTGTATTTCGATTGTTATTCTTATTGTTTCTTTTTATTGTTTTTTTCCCGTGCTCTTGCTCTTTTGTAAACTGTCCTTCAGTAACTTGAAAAGCGCTACCAAATAAAAATAATTATTATAATTTTAATTATTAGGCAGACACACGGTCACTGACAGAAGACAAAGTGATAGGCGCACATGTAGTGAAAGACAAACAGTCTTCACAACATGACAGACTGAATGAAAAAGAATGTTAGCAGGTTGGCGGTGAACAGGAAACCAAGACGGTGCATGCAACAAAGCATTTTTAAAAAGTCCCAACCGCACCTTGCACCCGTGGAGTCTCTGACATCACATCTGATACAGCGGCACGCGCAATTCCTCCCTGTGTCAGCGACACCCCCTGCGCGCTGCCAGATCTACCAAACCATATAGAGAATGGCCCGGTCGTGTCACACATTTGTCACCACACATGACGGGAGTGCCAATATGATCCCGATACCGCTAACCAATTTTAGAGAGCAACAACCACGGATAATCCATATGTGAATGGATGAAAACAATCCTTGAATTATAGTAATATTTAGCAAGATCAATTATTTATCCATGAGGGGAACTTATATTTAGTTGGCTCAGCAAAAGAGGGAACAGAGCAATAGACCAATGCCATCACTTATCAATAGATAAGAAAATCTAAATCACCAATAACAATATTTAAAAAAAAAAAAATCGAACAAAGAAAAAGCCATTACAGAGAAAGTTTGCCATATCATTGAACAGTCTAATTGCCCTTAACATTAAAAAGGACTAGAGCTGCAACTAACGATTATTTTGATCATCGATCAGCCATTTTACTGACGATTAATCGATTAATCTTAATTATTTGAAATCGTAACTTTTATGTGACTCATTCAGACCATTTTCAGCTTCATTCCGACTTGCCTGGAAAAGGGTTGAAGAAAGGGGAGGAGACTGCGGCAAATCTGTCAGTGAGGGGGCAAACCCACGATTCTCCGCACAGTCATGGCATATGTGAGCTTCATACTGCACTCACTCTTAACAGACCGAGCTTCTGCAAAACGTGCAAAATCGGAAGGATTGATGTTGCAAACATTGAACAACATACATTCAACACATTTGAACGGACCAAAACAAGGAAACACCATCGCCATCGGTTAATCGATTATCAAATTAGTTGCTGATAAATTCAATAAAATCGATTATCATTGATTAATCAGTTGCAGCAAGGACCTTTTAAAGTGTTCAGTTATGCAACACATTCATTAACATTGTTCCCTTGCAATCACAGACATGACAGCGATTGTCCAAGATGTGCTACACCTTCTAGGTCGTTACCGTCCTCTGTGTGTGTGTGTGTGTGTGTGTGTGTGTGTGTGTGTGTGTGTTTAGGAACAGGTTCTTGTATTTTAGCCACTAGCCATGGTGAAATCCACCTTCTTTTTTTCTTTAAATTATTATTTTTTCATTCTTTATTGAGGGAGATAGTGACAGGATTAAATCGGAAACTGGGATGAAGAATCAGGGAGAGACATTGCAGAAAAGCCGGACAGGGGTTTAAACCTGCGGCAATGCTTGACCTATGGTCCGTGTTCTCTACCCACTTGGCCACCGCGCCCCGCCCGAAATCTACCTTCCTAAACCAATACTGTCTAGATTAGGGATGCCAACATTTGGTTAATGCATTAATTGATGAATCATTACTTTCTTGGCGTTGCTGCTGAATAATATGGTGCATGACAAGATATGTTAACAACAAGGTGGTAGTAGGGGTGTTCGATCTTGGAAAAAAAGTAGATCACGATCGTTGGGGTGCATATCACAATGTCACGATCGTATTGGATTTTTTAAACACACAAACATTTATATTGTAATGCCGTAATATTACAAACACACTGTCTTATCATACACTTAAGATAGGCCCTATAAACCCCGCCCCCTTTGTGTGATGGTGAAATGGTTTGGCCCAAAGTGGACGTGTGCTCCGTGCGATGTGTCCCATAGTGCTAGCATTGGCTAGCACTAGCAGCAGTGTACAATGCGGTGATTGTGTCTCCTTATGTCTTTTCTGATTCTTTCTGATCTTTATTTTGTTGGCGCCTAGCGGATTGGTAGCGCCTGTTGGATGTCTGTTCGCGGAGCGGGCCCGCTCTGGCTGTGGGGTTGTCCGCAAAAATCTCCACAACATGGCGGGTACTCGCTCCGTGTCCAAGTGAACAGTCGAACACACAGACACTCAACACGCTGCAGCATCTTACAGACGAGCAGTACTCGTTCCGTTCGGGGCGAACATACACTCAACACGCTGCAGAGACCCGCCGAACCAATTCTATATAAGGAATGTGGAGGTTCCCCTCCGCCATGACAAACGCTGCATGTGTTGTTTTGGCCGAGCGGATGAAGAAGCGCGGCGTGTCAAGAATGAGCGCAGTATTGGGGCATATACATACATCAGATAGACAAACTTTCAATTTGTATCGCGATACTGCCGATCTAGTAGAAATAACAGATCGTGACTGCTTAGAATCGTGGGACGGTTCAAGATCGTCAGATCGAACACCCCTAGTGTCATCATGACTTTTTTCCCCGATCATTTCTATGCGATAAACTTTGAATGTAATATATTTTTTTAATTATTAAAGCTAACATGTTAGCTTTTATGTTCTGGGTGCAAGCACCATTTTTCATTCTTTATTGAGAGAGATAGTGGAAGGATTAAATCGGAAACTGGGGTGACGAGTCGGGGGGAGACATTGCAGAAGAGCCGGAGATGGTATGCGAACCAGCAGCACTGTTCTGCCTGTAGCTTCTCTAACCTCTCTGCCACCGTGCGCCCGCTTAATCTAACATTTTCATATAACGTTTTGTATTGTTACTATGCCTCTTTAAAGATGGGATGACATGCTGAGTATGAAACTGTCAAATTTATGATATTTTGCCTCTAAATGAATAAAAAACATGTTAGAACGGTACAAAATCTCCCAAAAAATTGTAATAGTCATGTTTGGAGCTAAAATAAAGAAAAATAATAAATTAACAAAATAATCGAATGTATTAGGTTGAAACTGCATTTTTTTTTTAAACGAAGAAGAGCTTCAACGTGCAGTCCGAAAACAGACCCGCCCCCTACCACCACCACCAGCGCCTATGAATTAGAGGGGCTGGGGAGCAGAGATGGACTGTTTTACTTTTGGAGTACATTTCGCTACTCGTTACATTAACTTGGCTTTAGCGACACCCGTTGGGAACTGTTGGCACATATGTTGACGTCATCTGCAAATAACACGCCCCTATTCATGTTAATGGAGTTCTCTTGCCGACATGACTGTGCGATGTCCACCCCCGACATGTTTGACCACCAGTCTCTTCACGCCCCCCC
>OMKY01220052.1:0-14119 GCA_900302395.1 Bregmaceros cantori
ATACTGACCAACTAGTGGACTATTAAAAGAACGGTTAGAATATGAAGTGGATACTGACCAACTAATGGACTATTAAAAGAACGGTTAGTATATGAAGTGTATACTGACCAACTAATGGACTATTAAAAGAACGGTTAGTATATGAAGTGTACACTGACCAACTAGTGGACTATTAAAAGAACGGTTAGTATATGAAGTGTACACTGACCAACTAGTGGACTATTAAAAGAACGGTTAGTATATGAAGTGTACACTGACCAACTAGTGGACTATTAAAAGAACGGTTAGTATATGAAGTGTATACTGACCAACTAATGGACTATTAAAAGAACGGTTAGTATATGAAGTGTATACTGACCAGCTCTAGCCGGTACCAGGCGTGCCTCTGACTGGACCAGGGCAGCGTTGGCCAGGAACACCAGTCTTCGGTACAGTTCTCCGTCCTCTCCTCTCACGTCCTCCACGCAGTAGTCACCGCTCAGCGAGCTGTTCCCCCGACTCACCACCTCCCTCCAGCCTAGCTCCCCGCCCAGCGACAGGAACGGTACCTGGATCCACACACGCAACCAGAACCATCATTGGGTCTGGAGTTAATGTAATGTGTACCGACTTGCTGACATCTCAGTAAGAAGTAATTTTTTTCACCTCAAATTTACTCGAGTAAAAGTAACTTTGATTTTGAAATTGTAACGGAGTAAATGTAAATTGTAACTTGGGATGAGCTGATCAAATTCTTTTGCTCCCGATCCTTTGATTTAAACGATCGGCCGATCCCGATCTCCGGTACCAAGTCCAGAACCCCCGATAGAGTCCCGATACAGAGTTCTGATCCTGCAAAAGTTGGTAGTACCCAAACTATTTGGTACAATTGTCAAATTAGTCAAAGTAAACAAACAGTCATTTGGCTCCCTGACTTATTTACTGATCCTGATAGGGACAAGATCACGAGTCCCGATCCTTGGAAAAAAGTCTGATCACCAATCTGATCGGTACACCGCTAGTGAAAAATGTACTCCAAAAGTAAAAAAAGTACACAAAAAAATTGTAATGAAGTAAATTGTTACTGCCCGTCATCCGACCTGTTGGTTGAGCGGCATGCCTGGGGGAGCCAGCTCCATGACCACCTCGGACAGTTCATCTTGGACCGACTGCATGTCCGTGTAGGTCTGGTCTCGGTGCATGGCCACCACCACCAGCCGCCGGAAGTTGGCGCTGGCCGCCAGCTGGCCACGCCCCTCGCTGGAGCCGTACTGCCAGTCGGTCTCTTTACCCTGTGGGACTGGAAGAACATGTCAGCCGTGGTTAAATGGAGACTGGGCATTAGCCGTGTATCGGCTAAGATAAGCTAAGAGGTAGGGCAGGAACATACAGAACACACACATTTCAGGAAGTATCTCTGACTTACAGCCGAAACCGGAACCGGAACTGTTTAAAATAAAAATAACATTTCAGAATTATTAAATACGTTGTTTTTTTCTTTTCCTGAAATCTGGATTTTATTTTTTGTGAAAATTAGAGGTGCACTGATCGGTGGCCGATCAGACTTTTTCTGAAGGATCGGGACTCGTGATTTTGTCCCGATCAGGATCAGTAAATGAGTCGTGGATCCCAATGACTGTTTATTTACTTTGACTATTATTGAAATTGACAATTGTGCCAAATAGTTTGGGTACTACCAAATTTTGCAGGATCAGAACTCCGTATCGGGGATCGGGACTCGGTATTGGGCCTCGGTACCGGAGATCAGGATCAGGAGCGAAAAAACAGGATCGGTGCACCCCTTGTGAAGCCCTACCTCTAGCAATCCCAAATGGGAAATTATGTACACATTCACACACCACAGTTACTCAACCACGACGGCCTGGGAGTGGTTGACACTGCTTTGCTTCAACAACACTAATGTCTTCAAGGCTCACCGATGAATATTCCAAAGTAGTTGGCTTTGGGGATTCTGGCGTTTGGGACACAGTCTTGCACGGTGAGCGTGTAGCGAGGCAGGCCCGTCTTGGCTTCGCACAGCGTCAGTGATGGCGTGGAAGCGGCGTCCGTGGTCGTACGCAGTCGCCTCCTCAGCACGGCGTACGCCTGCAACTCTTTTACCTGAAAGTAGCGTTGTTGGTCGAGTGTCATCACACCGATCTCTTCATAAAGGACAAATCATTATGGGTGACTACAATTTTCATAAAATGATAATTGATCTTTTTTTATTTTATACTTTTTTAAATTTATTTTTGACAAAATTGTACAGTCGGGGTGGTGTGGACATTTATAGTAATGGTCCTGGGATTTGGATCGTAGCGTCCGTAGTGCCCCAAGTTCTACTCCCTTCCCCAGCTTTTCTACAACGTCTATCCTCAATCTCTTCAATTTCGTTTCCGGGTCAAAACCTTGTCTCTAGAAGCTTGTTGTTGTAGCGCCACTTACAGCCGTCAGCAGGTCGTCTGGGCCTGGCAAGCGCCGCGGGGCTCCTTCCTCCCCCACACACAGCTCCAGGATGGGCATGGGCATGCGGAACTTGGTGCACACCAGTACAAACACGGGCAGGGCGAAGGAGGAGTCTCCTTCTAATGAAGACATCGAGAACATTGAAAAGGTTAAACTGCGTAGATGCATGAATTTCAAAATGATTAGATATAACTGAACTCTCTCCACTAGGACAGCGCTCTACCGTCTGCATGTGCGGTCTGTAGGCAGTGGAGGCGTATAGCCCAGCCCAGAGACACAAAGTGGTCCACAGCCAGCTTCACTACGTTCTCCTGACAGAGCGTCACGCAAACATAGCGCCCTCCCACGCACAGGACTCGCGCCACCTGTAGAACACAACAGGGATAGAACAGAGATCATGTGCAACCATAGCAGGCCGTACCCCTATGGATACCCCTTCAGTCACATACGTCACAGGTCCGCCCCGTTAGCTTGTTGGCGTAAAGACGACCTTCAACAGCCAGAAACTAACGAGCTTCGTACGGCCAGACTCAGTTTGGAGCGTACGATATATTACAGAATACAACGCCATTTCCTGGCAGTGCAAACATGTTAACAATGGCCGCGCCCGACAAGAAGGAAGTACACAAATGTAAGTCGCTTTTTTTGCCATCATTTAAACAAACCCCCGGTAGGCTGCGGGCCAGCGGCGCTGTCTGTGACTCGTGCTTCCGGGGCTCCGTGCTCCAACATGCCGTTTGTTATCACAACCTAAAACTGTTAGGCTGTTATCAAAACCTAAACAACTGTAAAAAATAGCTACTTACATTTGTGTACTTCCTTCTTGCCGGGCGCCGCCATTGTTACAATGTTTTCCCTTTCCAGGTAATCACGTTGTATTGTGTAATATGTCGTACCCTCCAAACGTCGAGGCCCATGTCTCCATTTAAACAAGGCCCGGGGCGCTGATTGGACCACCCAAATTTGTCAACCTGGATAGTCCAGACCACCGGACCATCTCGTCGTGAGTAATGAGTGGTCGATTCGTCGGTTCTGGCGTGCCAAGCTAGAATAGTGATTCGTCAGTTCTGGCGTGCCAAGCTAGAATAGTGATTCGTCGGTTCTGGTGTGCCAAGCTAGAATAGTGATTCATCGGTTCTGGCGTGCCAAGCTAGAATAGTGCAATATGATGAGTGAACTAGGACGTTAAGGCCAACTCATACCCTACGTGTGGCCAATTACGTGCGTAATCCGTACGTACGTTCCACGCGTTGTCGCCTTCAGACCTCAGAGCGTCTTTTACGTTGCCGTGTGCAACAACAGCTGTTTATACTCAATAGCGCCTCCCACCATTGTCCGGAAGTATTGCTCCGTTTCATCCGTTCACAATGGATGAAACGTTATCATAAGGTCCCCAGTTCCGTGTCAATTTACTTAATGGACGGAGAGAACGTGTGAAACGCTCCATCCAAGTTTACATGAGGTATGAATGGGCCGTAAGACTTGAATCATCAGCCAACCTCAGTCAGCATCCTGCGTGCCAGTGCGCCCTCCTCCTCGGAGGCCATGGCATCCAGCGTGCCCTTGTCTAAACAGGCCTGGTAGCTGGCGTCCTCGTACGGCGTCCGAGTGGCGTCCACAGTGTGGAACGTGAGCTGTGGCCGGCGCTCGGCGTTCCGCTTGTTCATATGCGTCACCACCGTCTCGCTGACGTCGATGTTGACCAGCGTCTTATAGCCCACGTCGTACATCTGTTCGCTCAGCTCCGAGTTACCGCAGCCCACCACCAGCACCTAAGACAGGACCACAAAATAGCAGCTTCTTAAAACCAGGGCTCCGACCCGACCAAAATGAACAGAATTTTATGAGGAACGGAAACGAGAAAACGTTTCTTTAACTGTTCCGGAACGGAAACGGAACATTATGAAATCCACAAAACCGGTTGAAAACGTTTTTTTCTGTTCTCTATATATTTTAACATTTCCTATGTCTGTGAGACTATTTCTGGTTGTGCATCCATCCAACTTGCACTGACAGTTATCAAGCCCCATGCATCTGGGGCTCCATCTTGTGGACAGACAAGGAAGTGAATGTAATGGCGGTTTCGCATTAATACAGTTGTACTGAAGTTTGAAAGTCCACCAAATATATTTTGCATAAACTATGTCTAAACTTAACATTGCACAATATAAGGAACTTCTATTCCGAACCGGTTTAGGACCAATATTAAGGTAGCGGAACGGTTCAGAAAACGAACGGAACCTTTTAAAAATAATTTAGTTTTCAAGCCCTGCTTAAAACCTTTGTCCATGATGAGAGCTAGGGATGTCAAAGTTCATGCATTCGATTATCATTAAAATGAGTTAATCAAATCAAACTTTATTTATAACACCTTTCATGCAGAGCCAATTCTTCAACATCAAAATACATTTAATTCAGAGATGCGTTTGCCAGCACCAAAGCATCGTTCACGCATGGCACATCGCTAGAGGCTTGCATTGGGTCTGGTAAAACCAGGGTCAGGAAACGTTTAGAAGAAACGTGTCAATCAAATTGTGCTATCCAGTCATATTGCAGTAGGTGGGACAAGGGGCGTGGAGTAGGGGTGTTCAATCTTGGAAAAAAAGTAGATCACAATCGTTGGAGTGCATATCACGATCTCACGATCTTATCACAATCTTGTAATACACAAACATTTATATTGTAATGCCGTTATATTATAAACACATACATCACATATATCATACACTTAAGATAAGCCGTATATCCCCCCCCTCCCCTTGTGTGATGGGGAAATGGTTTGGCTAGCAGCGGTGTAATACGCACGGTGATTGTGCCTCCTTGTGTCTTTTCTGAACTTTATTTTGTTGGCACCTAGCGGATTGGTAGCACCTGTTGGATGTCTGTTCGCGGAGCGGGCCCTCTCCGGCTGTGGGGTTGTCCGCGGCGTGTTGTGTCCGTTTTCGCCCGGCACGCGGGTTGTGGTTTTCTCTGTACGAAGTGTGTTGTGGGATACAGCAGCAGGTGGATATATAGTAAAAAAATATTCTCCACAACACACACGCTTCGTACATGTTTCGTTCCGTGTCAGCGCTAGCACAGACTCACAGCACGCTGCGGGGACGCGGCAGGTACTCGCTCCGTGTCAGAGTGAACAGTTGAACACACAGACACTCAACACGCTGCAGCATCTTACAAACGAGCAGTACTCGTTCCGTTCGGGGCGAACATACGCTCAACACGCTGGAGAGACCCGCCGAACCAATTCTATATAATGAATGTGGAGGTTCACCACCGCCATGACAAACGCTGCATGTGTTGTTGTTTTGGCCAAGCGGATGAAGAAGCGCGATGTGTGCCGGTGGGCGCGGTATTGAGGCATATACATACATCAGATAGACAAACTTTCAATGTGTATCGCGATACTGCCGATCTAGTAGAAATAACAGATCGTGACTGCTTAGAATCGTGGGACGGTTCAAGATCGTCAGATCGAACACCCCTAGCGTGGAGGCGTGACAATCAAACTCCGCCCACATCTTGCGTAGCCCGTACAAACTCCCCCCATGTCCGCGTTGATTTCGTACCAACGGCAAGCCTGATTTTCCCAGACCCAATGCAAGCGTCTAACGATGTGCGATCCGTGGACAATGCATTGCTTCTGGCTCGCCAGGCTAATTCAGAGATGGCAATTCCAGATCCAGAAAGTAAAAGTCCTGATGTGTTTTGCTTCTAACTTAAATTGATTAATAGGGCTGTTGCATCTGACGTCACAGCCTGGCGGCATTGGGTAAACTAACAGTGCACTGGTACCAAAATGGCCGCTGCCTCTACTTTCCGGCTCCCAAACGGCCCTTGACATTTTGACCGGCGGTGCAATTTCCGCACATTTCCGATCGCGTTCGGAATGTTTCGGAATTTTAAACATGCCGGACGCGTCGCTGACAGCATTTTAATTAAGCTCTGCATCAGCTTGCTTAGCGCGTCCGTCTTTTATTCCAACATCCCGAGTTCGAATCCCGTCGCGAGCACTTTTTTTCACACGCAAATTGTGCTTTTTGTTTTAGGTTTAGAGGTTCAGGTAGGCGTTAGGGTTCAGGTAGGGGTTAGGGTTAGGCTTTGGGCAGAAAAAATATCCTTCCTTTCTGACACCACTATGTGATGGATGACAGCGGTTGTTGGAAGACAGGCTGTAGGGGAGTGTTTGGCGGTGAAAGAGTTAAGTAGCCAATGCAAGTGAAGCGGGTCCACCACCTTGTCGGTCAGCTTGATGTATTTGTGCAGCACTCCGCACAGTCTGGTGTAGTCTCCGTACCACTCGAACGCCTTGTCTCCGCGCTGCTTGAAGAACCGCTCCCAGTACTCGGCCGAGCTGAACTCCTCGGCCGACCGCGGCAGGAGGGACATAACTTAATAATTATTAATTAATAATAAAATAAAACGTGTTGTTAAGCTCAGTCTACAATGCTGGCCGCTTGGCGCACATGTTAAGACGAATGAACTCGGACAGTTTTTCAGGGTGCACGGGCTCATTGCACATAGAATGCGTCGTTGCCTTGAGAAACGCTGATGGCGTATGAGTAATCAACGTGTTCCACGCGACAACGTCTCTGCCGCTTAGTTGCGCGAATAAGTGGGCGTGGTTGCTGTCAGAAACGCGCCAAGTTATATGTGTAGATAGATGCCTTCGCGTTGCCATGAGTTGGAAGCTGAAGAGCCGTCGCGTTGTGCGTTTATTTGGTCGCCGTGGTCCGCCAGGAACGTGTTCCGATGTTTCCACTCGTGCTTGCTGTGTTCCATTAACCTTCTGATATGGTGAATCCGAGTTATTTGCGGCCATCCCATTGGTCTACACGTGGTCACGTGGCTGGTCCGACTTGTTAAGAATTGACTGCGTTAAGTCGGACGCGGCGACTCGAATGGTGAATGGAACGCAGCTTTGGTAAGCAGCATGGCCGTGCCCGCCGGTAGATCTGTTGTCTTCGTGACTGGAAATGCGAAAAAACTGGAGGAGGTAAAGTCGACATTTCAGAATATAACTTGATATAGAAGTACTCAGGAGCTGCAGTGTCTTGAGGTTTTTAGCTTAGGTTACCAGGATGCCGATCATGCATTTTATTATTGTAGAACTCGCGATACAGGACTATAAGGTTGGGGGGGGTACTTTTGGATTACTTTAGAAAAACATTGTATTTCTATTAAATACTTTGTCATACACCGCAGGTGTTCAGCTCATAATGTAGCCTGAAACCACCCTGAATGTCATAAATTAAAACATTTGGAACACATTAAGTTATTGGTTGAAATTGTTTGATTTAAGCTTTTTTTAAAGTAACCCAAAAGTAATCCTATGTTGGATTACTTTTGTCCAAATAATCTAATGTAATGAAATGTTGGTTGTTCTTAATTTATTTAATTCAGGATGAATTCTACGTATATTATGAGTTGAACACCTGCAATATATAGTAAATAATTTAGTAGAAATAAAACAATTAACCCCTCCCAACCCTGTTAATACAGTAGCAAAGTATTTGTATTGTGTTGCTTGCCATCTCTGACTATTTCATATTAATCAGTACATAATTATAGATAATTATACATAATACATAATTATACATAATACATAATTATACATAATTATACATAATACATAATTATACATAATACATAATTATACATAATACATAATTATAATTATACATAATACATATTCCATAATTATACATAATACACAATTATACATAATACATAACTCCATCATTATTGCTGCTGATGTATTTATTTGGTTTTATTTCAGGTCGTTCAGATCCTTGGAGACAAGTTTCCGTACAAACTGATCTCCAAGAAGATTGACTGTAAGTCACGATGCAGTCTTTACAGTCTAGTGTTCATCATTCACAGCCTTTACAGTCTAGTGTTCATCATTCACAGCCTTTACAGTCTAGTGTTCATCATTCACAGCCTTTACAGTCCAGTGTTCATCATTCAGCCTTTACAGTCTAGTGTTCATCATTCACAGCCTTTACAGTCTAGTGTTCATCATTCACAGCCTTTACAGTCTAGTGTTCATCATTCACAGCCTTTACAGTCTAGTGTTCATCATTCACAGCCTTTACAGTCCAGTGTTCATCATTCACAGCCTTTACAGTCTAGCGTTCATCATTCACAGCCTTTACAGTCTAGTGTTATAATAATATATAATATTCATCTTCTTTGCCTTCTGATCACTCCAGTGCCTGAGTACCAGGGAGAGCCGGATGAGATTTCCATACAGAAGTGCAAGGAGGCAGCACGGCAGGTGTGTCATTTTTACCTGCGCCGTGAAGCAGGTTATGTTTTTGGTGGTGTTGGTTTGTCTGTCCCCAGGATAACTGAAAAAGTTGTGCACGGATCTGGATGGAATTTTGTACAATTGTTGGAAATGGCAAACAGAAGAATCGATTACATTTTGGTGCATTTCTGTAGCCTATAAGTGACATAACCATTAGAGTTGTCCGATATTGGCTTTTTGCCGATATCCGATATGCCAATATTGCCCAACTCTCAATTTCCGATTCCGATATCTGCCGATACCGATGTTTTTTTCTTTTTTTCTCAAAACAAATTTAGGTAATATGATCACATACCTCCTGTTGTAGAATTAAACCATCAACATGTTAATGTTATAGTGATGTCCCACTGAATGCATTCTTCACTGCAACAGCTTTCCAAATGTTAACATTTCAACATTGTCAATGCAAAATAGGAAAAATGGCTCAACTTAATTTTGTGAAAAAGTGCCATGTTTATTTTTTTATTGTTTCAAACAATAGCTTATCTCCCTGAGATAATAGTGACGATGCCCACAAGCTACAAATAGGGCAAATTTCACGTCTTCACAAATTATAAAACATTGTTACAGAGGTACAGAACAACTATGTGTAACATAGTAGCAGATAAAATAAACTAAAATAACAGGCTTGGTGTAAATGACGGCCTACTCTTTTTTTTTTCTTCCAAACAACGTTTGGATTACACTCTCCCTGAGATGATCTTAAAAATGCCCACAAAAAAAGGCAAATTTGAAATTTGACTTCTGTAACAATGTTTTATAATGAAGAAGAACAGTAACATAGCAGCATGTAATATAAAAGGCTAGGTGTAAATGACAGCCTACTCTTATTTTTTCTTTCAAACAACGTTTGGATAACACTCCCTGAGATGATCTTGAAAATGCCCACTGCATCAACAACTTGCTTCTCGACTTGGCTGTAAACGACACCGTACAATTCAGGTAAACAAATGCCGAAAATACGTCTTGCACGGTCGAAAAGGGCTGGTTATCCCGCGCAATACACTTGATGATTTTCCGATGTATTGCTTTTGCTCTAGGGTGCTCCTTAGCGTATTTCTGTTTTTTTTTCTGGGTGGACTTTGAGCATCAAATGAGTCCTCGTTTTCCGTGTCCGCATGATGCAGCGTGAGGTGGTTGATTAAATTGGAAGTGTTGAAGGAAGACGTTTTGTTTCCGCCTCGCATAAATGATGCGTTGCAGTCATTTTAAATCGCAAGTTTAACATCGGAAGGAGACACTCGAAAATAATTCCATCAGCCATCCACGCGTTTGTTTACGTGGTGAGGCTCGAGACGCAGCCCGATGACGTCATCGTCGGTGCGCCGCTAAACGCTTCCTATAAACCTTCGCAATATTAAAATCATTTTTTAAGGCAAAATTCCGATAGCGATATCAACCGATATCAAAAAACGATGCTAATATCGGCCCGATACTATCGGTGAGCCAATATTATGGGACATCTCCAATAACCATACTTAATCACCAACTTGCCGATAGATCGCTGGCCGCTTACCGCGGTCACGTGACCAGACTTCCGGGTCACTGGGGCCGCTGGGAAACGTAGTTGGCTTGTGCTGAGCATGTTCACCGGTAGCGTCAATCATAATCGCACTACTCTAGAAGCACTTGCATTGATAATGGGTTGCCACACATACTGCTAGCACTAAAAGTACTATTTTTTTTGTGTGTACCTCTACGGCGCAGGTTTGCACTCTCTGAGTGCTTCTAGTTTTAGAATGCAACACGTGAATAGTAATGATGAATAGTGCACCCATTGATAAATCCATGTCCTTTTTGGACTCTCTATTTTGATCCAGTGGTTGATAAACAACACAGTGCAGGATTGTTGACCAACCACCAAGACTTATTTTCCCCCAGGTTGATGGACCCGTGATCGTAGAAGATACCTGTCTTTGCTTCTCTGCGTTAGGAGGACTCCCTGGTCCATACATGTAAGTGCACCTATATTACCTATATTACCTGTATTACCTATATTACTTGTAATATAGGTAATACATGGCTGTGAAACTCTTGTAGTAGATGTAATATCAGTAGGACAATAGATGATTCCTTAGTTGAGTTGAAGTCACCCTTCTTGGCCAGTGAGTGGCAGTGCAGTACTTTCAGACGGCCTCACTGAAGCTGCTATCCTAACATACACTATTTTAAATGTCAAAGTCAAACTATTTAAATGTGCTAAATCCACAACCGTCTCTGTGTCTTTACAAATAAACAGTACATTAGAAGTGTTTTGAAACAATCACCCAACTTGAAATCCGAGCCCAAACTTTCTAAGTCTATTACCAATTGGAATGCTATGGTTGAACAAATTGCTGTTAAGTGTTAACACAGCGCCCTCTCTCTTCTGTTTAGAAAATGGTTCCTGGATAAACTTAAACCGGAAGGTAAGAAACTCCATATTTCACATACTTGCAATTTTAGAAATGTCTTATGTACAGCTCAAGCCGACCGGTCGATGATAATCAATTATTGAAACAAACTAATTTGATAACCAATTAATCGATTAATTAATCGATTTAATCGCTTCCTTAAAGTTTGGTCTGTTCTCTGTTCAAACGTATTGAATGTGTTGCCGCCTGGATACCGAACACTGTTACCAATCACTTCAACACAAACAATAGAATAAAGATACCGAGTTTCGTAAAAACTGGAAAACCAAGTTATGAACAGTAGGCTGTTCCATGCTAATTCTAAAATGGAAATGTGAATGTCACATCTGCGATAACTGGAGATAGTGAGAATGTTTCGTTCATAATCGTCGTTATTTTTTTGGGCACAAGCGCCGTTTGTAATCCTTTCTTTATTGAGAGATAGTGATAGGATTAAATCAGAAACCGGGACGAAGAGTCGACGGGAGACATTGCAGAAAAGGCAGAGAGGGGATTAGAACCCACAGCACTGCTCTATAACCACTCTGCCGCTGCAAAAGAAAAAATAAAGAGATCATCAATTAAAAATGGGCGATTCATAGATTAGTTGTTAGTCCCCCGGTCTTCTGTCCCTGTGAATGAACCTTTTATTTTTAAATAAAGTTTTAAACTTTTTTTCTACCCCTTGCTACCCCACTCCTCAGGACTGCACAGGCTCCTCGCTGGCTTTGAGGACAAGTCAGCCTGGGCCCTCTGCACCTTCGCCTTCTGTGCTGGCAGCGAGCAGCCCGTCCACCTGTTCAGAGGGAAGACCCTGGTCAGTAATACTACTACTTTTAACACACCCTGGTCAGCAACACCTTACACTAGAAACTTTTACTTTACACTAGAATCCCCTGGTCAGCAACACTTCTATTTTAATAAACACTAGAAACCCCTGGTCAGCAACAGTTCTATTTTAATACACACTAGAAACCCTGGTCAGCAACTTCTATTTTAATACACACTAGAAACCCCTGATCAGCAACACTTCTATTTTAATACACACTAGAAACCCCTGGTCAGCAACACTTCTATTTTAATACACACTAGAAACCCCTGGTCAGCAACACTTCTATTTTAATACACACTAGAAACCCCTGGTCAGCAACTTCTATTTTAATACACACTAGAAACCCCTGGTCAGCAACACTTCTATTTTAATACACACTAGAAACCCCTGATCAGCAACTTCTATTTTAATACACACTAGAAACCCCTGATCAGCAACACTTCTATTTTTAGTTTACATTTACAAGGCTGTTGATAAGAAGTCAGGATTATTGTGTGCATGTAATCCCATATTCCTGCAAATGTAACTAATCTAGATTACTCGTTTTAAATTGTAGACGTACGGGACACATTTTTGTAATGTAATGAATGTAATCTGATTACATGTTACTCCGCAACAACCCTGACTTAATCACAGACACAGACTTGGTAATGTTTCTGTGTTACACCAAGTATTCTATTGTGTAGTAGTTTTGTATGATCTATAATGGACCAATTGTGCTGAATGCAGGGCCGCATTGTGGAACCTCGAGGCCCAAGAGACTTTGGCTGGGATCCCTGCTTCCAACCAGACGGATACGATAGAACGTGAGTGGAGATTAATTAAAGTTATTTTTATTGTTGATTTCCAACAATTCATCAAATGTACAATACATTTGCCACATACATGCACAATGGCAGTATGTAATGGCAGCTCAGATAAGGTCCACGTAGTCTTGGCCCGGGAACACTGAGGGGTCATTTATTAAGCTAGACTGGACATTAGCCAGGTGTTGGCTAAGTAATCAGCATAATGGAAGTGTGACTATATCAGTTACATTTCACTAACGGCAGCAACTAGGAAGAATCTCTTCCTTCTGGTCTATAGTAGGACCATAATATCCAAATAGACGAGTTCGGGGGTACTTCCTGTCTCTGAACGTCACTTCCTGTCTCTGAACGTCACTTCCGGTCTCATTTACTTGCCGTGTTTTTGGCTATTTTTCAACATGTCTATTTGGTGGGTGCACACACCTACAGGGTTATTTAAAAATTGTGGTGTTAACTTGCGGTGTGCTATTCATCACCCAAATGTTATTATGCGGATCTGTGACCCACAAACGCATGATTTAATAATCAGTTCAACCCGTTCCATTGTCTTGTTCCTTTTGGAAGTACTAGTAGAAGCAGCCAGCCTATTGGTCCAGAAGAACATGTGACCACTCGGTGAGTAACTTCAAGTAGGATTTTGACTGTATTTCATCAATATTTATACAAAAAGGTTAACGAAGCAAGGGAGAGCGACATCTAGTGATCGGATTTTGAACTGGTGTGTGTTTTGTGTGTTTCTTCTGAGCCACCGCGGTCCACTACGACGAGATTAAATGGAACTCGTACAGACACCGGGAGTGCGTTGCAGAATGGCGGGACAGAATGCCCCCTGTATTTGTTGGGTAAACGTGTCTATAACACCACACCATATTACCTGCGGCAACAAGAAGTTGATTATTATACTGTAGAATTAATCAAGCGAAATAACCAAATCATGTATTAACCTCATTTTCACATCGCTATGACAAGGACCATCTAACAGCTAAACTGTCCATGTTACGTGCTCTTCATTCTGCAGCTATGACAAGGACCATCTAACATCTAAACCGTCCATGTTATGTGCTCTTCATTCTGCAGCTATGACAAGGACCATCTAACAGCTGAAAATGTCCATCTTATGTGCTCTTCATTCTGCAGCTATGACAAGGACCATCTAACATCTAAACCGTCCATGTTGTGTGCTCTTCATTCTGCAGCTATGACAAGGACCATCTAACAGCTAAACTGCCCATGTTACGTGCTCTTCATTCTGCAGCTATGACAAGGACCATCTAACATCTAAACTGTCCATGTTACGTGCTCTTCATTCTGCAGCTATGACAAGGACCAT
>OMKY01220066.1:0-13366 GCA_900302395.1 Bregmaceros cantori
TAATAGTTACTACTCTACCCCAATATCACCTAGACAATAAGACATTAAAAAATAATTCTTTAGAGTTATTAATGTGTTATTGTTTTTATTATTTTCCTCCAATCAATATATAACTTTCTAGATTTTTGTGATCCACAAGAAAACTTTGGCGTAAAAAAATAAGTAAATACTCAGTTGATGGAAAATGCATGAGAAATGAAATGATTCAATTAATTTTGAATCAATGAAATTACTATTATTATTAACTGTTCTCACAACTTCTCCCAATTCTCACAATGCATTTTAATTAAACTATGTCCGTGCCTACTTCCGGGTTGGTATGGTGGGAGCCTTGTCTCCGGAAATCGCACACTTTGGTAGTTTCCAATACAAATATTCCAATCGTATCAGCCAGTTTAAACCTACTTAAAGATCGTTTCTAATTGATGTTTTAATGTATATTGTTGGGATAATTAACAGTTCATTGTGTGAGGGGGGTCATAATTTCACAGACGTGTCAGATCGTTAATATTTTTTATTTCAGCTCCCATAGGATCCCATTCATTCCGACTCGTTGGCGCCCCTAGCGGACAGTACCACCGGAAGAAGTCGCGTGTGGGGTGTCTCTCTCTCACATAGCATATAGCTCTCTCTACCTCTCCCTGTCTCCGGATATACGGGTACTTTTAGCAATGGCACCGCGGGATTATCACTGAGTCATGATTGAGTCCCATTATCATTGGAGATTTGTACCAACATTGCTTTGGCAATGTTGGTACATCTAGTTTTTAGCGGATACAAACATTGATGTGTCAGTGTGATTGTTGTATGTTTCAACAAGTCCACAGCCAATACATGTAATACTTTTAGCTACCCAGACACTCATTCCGCTCCGGGACGTCCAGGATTATGATGTTTTTGAATGATTCGGTTCTACCAGACTGACACGGAGGAAAAGAGGCTGTTTATACTACAACGCGATCGAGTACCGCTGGTGTTGTTGAATTCTCACTGATCATATAATGTGAAGGCCTTATGTGCCACAAGGCACGAAGTGGATCGGTAACATATAATGTTTTAAAACGCATCGGCAGCCGCTGCAGACCGGAGGGGCTTGGAGGGCAGCAGCAGCGTTTTTATTTATTTTTTTACGTTATTTTTTCCGGCGTCGGCACCGTTTTTCCATCTTTATTGGATAGGATTAGTTGGAAACTGGGTTGAAGTGATCGGAGGTAGACATTGCAGACAAGTCGACGAGCGTAGTCGAACTCGCGACACTGCGGACGCTGCGGTAGACACGGCGCCACTAACATGAATGGGGTCGCGTTAGGTGCGGTGTCCATAACCACTCGGCCAACGCGGACCCCAGCAGCAGCGTTTATATACAGTCTATGGTATATACAGTCTATCCTCACACTGCGCTGTGCTCTCCGCCGACCCTCAAAAAAAGGCGATTACTCGAGACACAAAAAAATATTCAGGTATTCGATTCGATCCGAGTACTGGAATACTTCGAATAATCGTTTCAGCTCTAATGTAGTCACATCCATGTTCAAATTGCTCATTCATGGGCAGGCTCTAAAGACGATTAGACCGCTGCATCCAGCCCCAGACTGTCTTGTATAATAATCGTTAGCTGCAGCCCTGCTCTCAACTAAAGACGTGTGAGCCTGCAGATTGTGCTGCATAAATTGCGCTGGCGAAGTTGCCCAGCGGAAGTAGTGTGGGCCTAAGGACGAAGTTGAGCAGAAATTGAGAATTCCGCCACACACCACCGACATCAACATTGGAACAGTGTGCTCCGAGTCGGGCTGTACCGCTCATCGTCGTCTCCACGGTGGCTGGTTCCGGATATCCCACTGTGTGTTGCTGGTCCACAGGGGAGTAGAACGATGCTATGATTGACAGAGTCCTGTTCCGTTACGCTCTTAGCACTCATCTGTTTCTCCATCTCTCTCTCCCTCTCTCTCTCTCTCCATCTCTCTCTCTCTCCAATCCCCTCTCTATCTACATCTTTATCTCTATATCTGTCTGATCTGGTTATCCCCCTCTTCCTCTATATATCGACTAACAGATTTGGGGAAAGTTGCTTAAAATGAATCTGTTACAGTTACAAGTTACTCACTAAAAAATGTAATCAGTAATCAAACTGATTTTATTTATATTGGAGCACTTTGCTGAAGTTGTTTGGTAGGCCCTCATACACTCACACGCAAACATTTTCTATCACTCTCGCGCCCTCTCTCTCCCTTTCTTCTCCACCTTTCACCGTGATTCCCACAGGGTTATGTGTAAATATTGGAGGACATGGCATTGCCCAGGGATATACCCATCACAAAATACCCCACATAGGCCTGTGCACCGACGGACACACAAGTGTACCTAAAAAACAACTTGCACATTCTCTCACTCTCATCCACCCTCTCTCTATCTTCCTCTTTATCTCTATTGCTGTCTGATGCTCTCTCCCGCTCTGGTTTTCATTCTCTCAATCTCATTATCTCCCTGGCTCCCCTCCCTCTCTGTAGCAACTTCTTTACTAACACGCGGGGACAGGATATATTAGCGCTGAATATTAATCATTAAAGCAAAAGGTACGAATGAAGTTACCTACATGTACACATGCCCCAGCTTGCACAGCTATTTAGCTAGCCTGGCAAACCAGACAAAATGTGAGTGCATGTGCAAGCATCAGACTGCATTTGTTCAAATCAGATCTTCGCTTTCGGCACAATCTCTAATCATGATGTAGTTAACTCATCCAGTGCCAGGGTTTTTTCAACGAGTGAGTGTTTTCAAGACCCAGAGACAATTAAGTTCCTTGTCAACAAAACACAAGGCAAAGGAACCTTCAGACTTTCTGTAGCTACACCGGTTGTTTGCAATGACCACGGATAATACTGATGTCCTTGTACTTTAATAGACGCTGACCAAACACTGAACAATACAAAAGGTGGAATCAACATTGGCTCTCTCATATACACGCATATACAAAAATTAAACATATCAAATAAAAGTTCAGAAACAAAAGAAAACACACAAACGCAGTTACTATGTGCACCCACTCAACCTAGTGTAGAAGTTTGTGGTGCCGCAGTTCTGTGTCGTCCTAGTATGTGCGCCAAACCGTCTCCTACCCACAATACACCGGACACGCACACAAATTTTGTGACCAAATGGTCAGCTCTGATACATGCATCAAATGAATATTACACGTAAACAAATAGAACTTACAAATACTTTCTAAACAAATTATTATCTATTTCTCCATTTACTGCTTCTTTACTTATCTATTTATGAACTGTTCATTGAATTGTTTTAATTATATTAATTTACAAATAATAGCTCTGCCTGGACTCTATTAAAAACACTGTCACAGAAACAGAATTACACTTTCCATCATCATCATCATCATCATCATCAGCGCGGTGGGTACCGGTAGAAAAAATCAGTTACTGCGGTGCCTTTTCCCTTTTTAACAATTTGCGAAAAAAAAAAAAAATTAAGAAAATGATTTTCAAAAACAATTTCATCCCTAATCAGCTATGCCAATTAACCCTGTTTATAAGATGGATGTTCTTATTCAGTTCAATCAATATGAAACATCTTTTAAGACAGAATCTTCTCCCGGGGAAGGAAGTTAATATTATTTGTGTTACACAAACTGACTATAAAAGAGTGTGATGATGAATAAAATTGATTGCATGCACCCCTTCCAGTCATCTGTGTCTCTTGCGGAACAATAACTGATTAAAACTGAGCTCTAGCTGTCGAATATTTTAATGAATCAAATATTCTACAAATAATTCATTTCCGAGTATTCCGATAAAAAAAAAAAAGGCTGGCCTTGTGAGCCACCATAGTCTTGTTCTTGGGGCTTGGATCACAGCACACACAGCTCTGTGAGATTGCTACCCCATCTCGTCCCTGCTCTCTCATCCCTCTTTCACACTGTCAGGGAAATGAGAAAATGGCGCATGCGCTGAAAAAATAACTTCAGAAAACAAACCAAACAGAGCTCTCCCTCCTGTGGGAACCTTAAAGTTGAGGTGACACCATTTGTGTATGAAATTATCAAAAATATCATGTTTTGCATATAAATACATAAAAACTATTTTAGAAGGGTAGAAAATCTCCCAACAATTTGTAACAGCCAGTTTGTATATATTATCGAGTTCAGAGATCAGATCGAGATCAGTTGACGCAGTTCCACGCTAGGTGTCAATACTGTAGGCCTACTGTATTTCTGTACTGTACTATTTGTTGTACCAGAAAGCAGAGTGATGTCACAAATACGTCACTTTCAAAATGAACCGAGTTCTGGGAGGACCTCAGAATTCCCACTTGAGGCGAATATTGTAAAGCAGTCACAAAATGACCAGCATACTTTTTAAAAGTGTCTACTATGACTCCCCATGCCCACTAGGAACACAGAAACCCTTTGCTGTCAAAGCTGAAGGCAATTGATGAATGTTTTGGACGCGGAAATTGATGCATCAGCCTTAGAAATTATTAGCGCGTCGAACGAGGGACGCCAAAACCACTGCATCAATTTGAATTGAGTCACCACATTCTTCATAGTCCACTTTCTCTGCTCGTAACAGACTGTACACCAACATGGGTCAGCTTCCGTGAGTGGCTTCGATTCAGTGTCATTCTGTTGAGGGTTGGCAGGTCAAGTCCTGACCATTCGTAGATGTTGTCGCACCATCTTTTGGGTTCTCTTGCCGACAACGAAGAGTTTTGTCAAACCAATTTGGAATCGCTTGATGTGTCTGTAGAGTTGAAAGTTTCTGCTGTTGATTATTGTCATTTCCTGATTGCTTCAGAGTTTCCGATACAAAGAACTGGAAATACATTAACACAATAAATTCCAACAGGTTTGAGTGAGGTTAGTCTGTGGAGTTATTTTATTTCTATGTGGTCTAAAAGGCGGTGTCCTGTCATTCATAGCATGATGTGGTCTTCGCATTAACGTGCTTCAACTAGTCAACAATAATTCAATTGATGCTGGAATGGGCGTCAATTTGGTGGAAACTGTTAAAAAACAAATGTATTAACAGAGTCTCAACGTTAGAACGGCATGGCAGGGCTCCGAACCGGTTCAAGGAACGAAAACGAACACAGAAATTGTGCAATAATAAGGAACTTTAAGAACAAACACAATTTTTGCGTTCCAAACCGGTTCAGGACCGATATTTTGGTGGCGGAAGTTCAGAGAACGAAAACATTAAACATAGGCCTGCCTAAACCGTTCAGAATGGAACTTTTACAAATTATTTTGTTGTCCAGCCCTGCGCACAAGCACCTGATATTACTTTGATCTTCGGTATGACTTTAAATGGATTTGAACTCTGATGTCCCCGTCTCAATTTCCCTGTAGCTGCACCGACAGTGAGATGACCACACGCTGACAGGTTAATTAGGTTCATGACCAGCAGGAACGTTGCAGAGAGGACTAATTATACCATAGGTTGGAAAGACCTTTCATTGGAACTGGTGTTGGTCGTGATTTGGCTAGCACAGTGGTTCTCAAACTTTTCATACCGAGTGCCACCTGAGAAACTCTTAAGCGGTCCAAGTACCACCAAGATGTCGCGTGAGACGGCGGTTTCGACCTAGTTTCCGCACCAATGTTTGATTTGTTTGCCACGGGTTGAAGAAAGATATGCACGAGTGGAAAAACACGTTGCACTTTAACTTGTTTTATGTCACTCTCCCATTTCAAGGAAGACCCTGTGTTGTGTGCACTTGACTTGCGACTTAAAATGTGAAAATGTATGTATGTATAATGCAAAAAAATATCCCCGCGTACCACCGTGAGCGTGCTCACGTACCACTGGTGGTTCTTGTACCACAGTTTGCGGACCACTGGTCTAGCATATTACCGGTCGCTAATGAGTAGCTCTTTTTGAATAGTTGCTATTCTGCACAAATGTGTACTGTAACTAGCAGGTTATTACTTTTAAAATGTGGGTAACTTTTTATTTTATGGTACGCAGATTACCATGCAATTACCTGGTAACTACTCGGTAGTAATACATATTTACAGTGTAAATTACATGGTAGCTATGATGATATCATCATAGCTACCATGGCATTAACGTCATACTAACTAGTACTAACATCATAGCAGCTACCATGTAATTACTTGGTAAATGTTGATTACTTCCAAGTAGTTACCAGGTAATTACATGGCAATTAGTGTACTGTAAAGTAAAGCGTTACCCAATTTTTATTATCATTGTTTTGGGGATACATCTTCAGCAGTCGGGACAACTCCATAGTTAGATTTATACTTTTAACTGTAGCCCTAGCTAGAATCGAGTTGTTAACTTGTTTTAACTGGTTCAACTTGTTTTAACTTGTCTTGATCTGTTTTTACTTGTTTTTAACTTGGTTTAGGTCCCTCCCGGAGTTTGCAAACTCCACTCACGGACAGCCGGGTGAAATATAGCAACTCTGCTAAGCCCGTTTTGTACAACCATCTTCTCATGTCGCATATCTTATGCTGAAATGTTAAATGGCTCTGTACTGTCTGTCCTAAAATAAATTCATTCATTCATTCATTCATTCATTCATTCATTCATTCATTCATTCATTCATAGGCCTAGTTTTCTCTTGTCTTTGTGACCCTTTCGGGGCTGCGAGCAGGTTCTAAGCTGTGTCTGTGTCCTCCTCACAGCTTCATGTATGGAGAACTGACTGACAAGAAGACAATCGACAAAGTGCGGCAGACCTTCGACAGCTATGAGTCCAACTGCTTTGAACTTCTCCTCTATCGAAAGAACCGTAAGACGCACACTGATCTCAGTTAGCGGGTAGAGAGCATGTCCCCCAGACCATAGGTCAAGCAGTGCCGCAGGTTCAAATCCCCTGCCCGGCTTTTGTGCAATGTCTGCCCCCGAATCTTCATCCAAGTTTCCAATTTAATCCTGTCACTATCTCTCAATAAAGAATGAAAAAGATCAGTGCAATTCTTGAGTAAATGTTTGGCGCTGAAAGAGTTAATTATTATTATAATCCAGCAGCTGCTCACACGCTCCCATGACCTATTGGGAGCAATTTGCTCCTAAATGTGTCTTGCCAAGGACCAGGGCTCTGAACCGGTTCAAGGAACAAAAATGAAAAAAGAAAACAAACAGAATTTTATGGAATTTTAGGAGTAGCGGAAACGGAAAACGTTTTTTTCAACTGTTCCGGAACAGAAATTATTATCCCCAAAACCAGTTACAAGCGTTTTTCCCGTTCTCTATATATTTGAACATATCCTATGTCCATCCAACTTTCACTGTCAGCCCCATGCATCTGGGACTCCATCTTGTGGCCAGACGAGTAAGCAAATGTAATGCCATTTTAAACACGGTTTTCATGTTAATACAGTTACAATGAAGTTTGAAAGTCCACCAAATATATTTTCTATAAATTAGATAGATTATATTATATCTAAACTTAACATTGCACAATGCAAGGAACTTTATGAGCAAACAAAATTTTTGTGTTCCAAACCGGTTCTGGACCGATATTTTGGTGGTGGAACGGTTCCGGAGAACGAAAACGTTAAACATAGGCCTGCCTGAACCGTTCGAAATGGAACGTTTTAAAAATAATTTCGTTTTCAAGCCCTGCCAAGCACACTTTGGCATGGAATGTTGTCCAAGCCAGAATTTGAGCCACCAACCGTTCATTCTTTAAACCTGCAGTCACTGCAACGGAGCCAACTGAGCACAATGTTGCATCCATTGTACTCGAAAGCAGTTTTTCCCAATGTGCGCCTTGTGAACAGACATCTCTGCGATGGCGTAATCCTATTTTTATAATACGAGTTGGTGCCTGCCCAATTCTTTCTTTATTTATTTATTTTTTTTCCCATAGCCACAACTGTGCGGTAGGGCAATGTTGCTAATTAAAACCCCACCCACTTGAGTGCTGCTGCCTCCAACATTAATTTTAATTGCCTCGTATTGTGCCAAGGCAATGCTGGAGTTGGAAGGTGTCAACACAGAAACATTATTAGATTAATTTAATACACATACCACTGGTCCATCTGGAGGATAAAAATGTAGCAACAGTTGTGCCGACATTGCATTGCGTTGGTTTTAATGGTTTCTCCAATTGCATCCTAGCCTGTCGTCTTCAGTTCAATTTCTGGCTCTTGGCTCTCACTCACTTTTGCATATTTGTACTGCTCTTTTGCAGTGGTGGAAAGTAACAAATTACATTTACATTACTGTAATTAATTACTTTTTATGAGTAATTTGTAATTTTCTGAGTAGTTTTTGAAATGTGTAATTTTTACTTTTACTCAAGTACATTTTTACCTTAGTACTTTTAACACATTACATTTGAGTCCCCTCACATTACTGATTACAAAAAATATTGGTGGATGGTGAACATTTTTAATTTGGGCGGAAAGTTAAACGTGAGCCAGAACCAACGGATCGTCCATGCATTGCACATCACACAAAGCTGTAATTTGAATATTTAAAGAAAAAAACTTGCTGATTTATGACTCGTTTTATTTGCATTAAATAATTGACTAAATAATTTACTCATTTTACTCATTACTTTTTAATGAGTTTATAAATGAGATTTTATTTTTTTATTTTGTACTTTTACTCGAGTACATTTTGAGATAGGTAATTTCACTTTTACTCTGAGTACAATTTAAGCAATCAAACTGTTCGACCTATTTAAAAGTCATCACAACCTCGTTTTAGCTTGTTTTAACACGCACTCGATAGTCGGGATGACGCTGCGGTGTTGACTAATGCCTATGAGTTGACATTATCAATGTCTCCCAGCTTTCCACACCCGAGTCTGAGCCAGGTCTGCGCTGCGGCATAGCAGCTCAAACTCGAGCAATCGATTAGTCGGGTGCGATTAATCGTTAGGTGTCCGCGTCCCGGTTAGAGTTGGATTCTCCCCCAAGCCCGCTCTTCCAACCCTTCATATAGTGATGAAGTGGATCAGCCCACCACCTGAAGACTCCACCCCCACCTAGGGGTGTTCGATCTTGGAAAAAAAGTAGATCACGATCGTTGGAGTGCATATCACGATGTCACGATCTTATCACGATCTTTGAATTTTTTTTTAACACACAAACATTTATTTTGTAATGCCGTTATATTACAAACTCACGGTCTTATCATACATGATATAGGCCGTATATATCTCCCCCCCTTTGTGTGATGGTGAAATGGTTTGGCCCAAAGTGGGCGTGTGCTCCATCCGATGTGTTGTGTCCACAGAGCTAGCATTGGCTAGCAACACACTAGCAGTACAATGCGCACAGTGTTTGTGCCTCCTTGTGTTTTTTCTTAACTTTATTTTGTTGGTGCTTAGCGGATTGGTAGCGCCTATTGGATGTCTGTTCGCGGAGCGGGCCCTCTCCGGCTGTGGGGTTGTGTCTGTTTTCGCCCGGCACGAAATGAGTCTTCATCGGCTGCTGTGTCCGTGTTATTCCCAACACGGAATGAAACTTGTTGTACCACACGCGTTGTGGAGAATATTTTGTACAAAGCGTGTTGTGGATACGGCAGCGGGTTCTCACGGCAGCGCCGTGAGAACAATAAATAAGAAAAAGTAATCTCCACAACACACACGCTTCGTACAACATGTTTCGTTCCGTGTCAGCGCTAGCACAGACTCGCGGCGGGTACTCGCTCCGTGTCCGAGCGAACAGTCGAACACACAGACACTCAACACGCTGCAGCATCTTACACACGAGCAGTACTCGTTCCGTTCGGGGCGAACATACACTCAACACGCTGCAGAGACCCGCGAACCAATGCCATATAATGAATGTGGAGGTTCCCCTCCGCGATGACAAACGCTGCATGTGTTGTTGTTTTGGCCGAGCGAATAAGGAGCGCGACATGTCATGAGTGGGCGCGGTATTGAGGCATATACATACATCAGATAGACAAACTTTCAATGTGTATCGCGATACTGCCGATCTAGGAGAAATAACAGATCGTGACTGCTTAGAATCGTGGGACGGTTCAAGATTGTCAGATCGAACACCCCTACCCCCACCTTCCTTCCCCCTCTCTCGCTTGGCGTCTATAACACGTGAACTTATTATATTATTATATTATTATTTATTATTATTATGGAGGACGACTCCCCGGACAACAGCTGCAATTAACGAATGTGGAGACCCCCGAACGGGCTGACCACAACATGGTCGCACCAATGCGGCACGTACGTTACAACACGGAGGCTATAGTGGTCAACGTTATGATTAACCATTATTATTAGGGGAAAAAAGAAATCATCCGTGCATCTATTTAATGACATGTTGCCCCCTATTGCCCAAATTATGTATACCAGGCATCGTACAGCCACATACATAGTGAATGGAAGAACATTTACATTTAACAAAGGCAAAATAAAAAAAAAGGTTGGTTGATTAAAAAGGATTTTGGTCAACCAAATCCTTATTGATCGACTATTGGTTAATCGATTAATCGTGCCCATCCCTACTATAGACAAGTTTATGCGTTTAAAATAAGAGGCTGACGTTTTAGATCTGACCCTCTCATCCCTAGCTGAAGCATCCATTTTCCCACAGGCACTCCGGTGTGGTTCTACATGCAGGTGGCCCCTATAAGGAATGAGAATGACAAGGTGGTTCTGTTCCTCTGTACCTTCAAAGACATCACAGCCTTCAAGCAGCCCATTGACGATGATGCTGCTAAAGGTAACTGTACTGTCATGTCTCTGTTTCATCCTGATTGGCTACAAGCTGTGACATCATCGGATGTCCTCTTCCCATTGGCTATAAATCACTGATACTTCCTGAAATGTGTGTGCTCAGCCATGTTCCCTGCTTCAGCTCATAGCTTAGCTTACTTAGCCGATACCCGGCTAATGTCCAGTATAGCTAAGTAAATAATCCCTCGAGATATTGCTGTGACTGGTCATTACCTCTATGCGGACACCATATCTGAGCTGCCATATTCAGAATTTGAATGATACTAATTGAGAAAATCAAATAAATCACATACCCCCCTCTGCCCCCATACACAAAATAGCAACAAATTCTTCATTATTTTCTGTTTTTCCAAACATGCTCTTGTTTTGTCTGTGTCCCTATCTCCACCACTCCAGTAAAGACTGCTTGTGTGCATGTGCGCGCACCTGTGTGCAATGACACTGCATATGCTGCCCTCTAGTGGCCAATGTTGTCATATAGGCTTTATCTACAATCAACGTGTGAGTGAAGTAACGATGACAAAACGGAAAGCAAAGCGGCGGCCATATTTTGCGCATCCCTCCTGACTGACAGCATCTATCGACAGTTCGCGTCACTTTGTGCGGGTGTTATTCATGCAGACACAATTAAAAACAAGGATCCATCCCTAAATGACATATCAATATCATTTAATGAAGGTGTGCACTTGGAATGTTCAGTACTTATTGCGCTGCGATAATGAGTCTATGTGCATGATTCATGTGCGTCGCGGGAGAGACGCGGCACACTGCAGGCAGACTTGCCACACACTGCAGACACACATGAGCATGCACGTGTGATTGTCGAGTTCAAACATTTTCAAGAGTCACAGACGAATATGACCCATAAACATTTCCTATAAATGAACAGGAAATCTAATGGGGTTGTACGTACCAGCGCAGTGTTGTTTCGGCTCAGATGGATAGAAAGAGGGGTCCGTGTTGGGACGCTCGGGCACATCAAATGTATATAGAGAGTAAGGCTGGGCGAAAAAAGTGTTTGAAATATCTTGATATACGATCTATCTTGATATCTATGCCAGGAAAAAAAAAACGTAATTATTTTACCTGAAAACTTTGATTAATAGTTATTGCAACATCACCTAAACAATAAACGATATAACACTGAAACAATAAGAAATGAGGACATTAAAATACTTCCTCTGAGCTGTTAATGTGTTGCTTTTGATATCATTTTCTCCATACGTTGTATTTTAATTAGCGTAGGAGTGTCAAAGTCAGTTGACAAGGGATTTTAGCATAAAGTCCTACACAACAGAAGTACTTAATTGTTATTTATTCATTCATTCATTAATTTATTTCACTAATATTGTTGGGAGATGTTCATATTTCGTGTCAGAACTCAATTGTTTTTTATTAAAACTGACCGCGCGATGGAGGCATCGCCCCGGGATGTGTAGGCCATTCTCGGGGAAATCTTATAGATGTCGTAATCTGCGATACGTCAAAATATTTCTCCATGTCATAACATTTCTCGAGATTTTGTAAATATGGATATATGGCCCACCCTTAGTCCTACCGGTGATTTCCGGTTCCCTGAGGTTTTTCAAATGTAGCTCCAGAAGAAAACGGAGCAATACCGCCTTTCACCAGCAACCTGATGGGGCAGTGAAGAGACAGACGCTTCCCCACCTGTGATCAGTGGACATGAGTAGTAAACTGTTTAACACCTTGTTAAATATTACATTATTCTACTTATTAAAATATAAATATCAGAGAAATGTATTCAGTCAGAGAAAGGTGATGTTCGTCATTTCCCCCTGAATGTCCTGGCTGGGATTTGTGTGAATTCTGGAGAACGGCTGATGTTCAGTGAAGGTCACTCCTTACATAAGCAGGAACTGTGAACATAATGTGACCTATGGAGTGTTGGAACATGTGACTCACACAGTGATGTCCATGAGACACACACTCAGGCCTCGTTCAGACTGAAAGTGCGTGTTATCTGCTTGTCGATCAGCCCGCCGTTTCTGCGCCAATACCAAAAAGGGTTTTGTTCACACTGAGGCGTAGGAATGGAGGGCATGCGTGTGTGTTCACACATCCTTCAGGTTCTCGGCATCGGAGGGGCAGAGAACAAGCAGCGCAAGCAACGCCTTTCATTACCAACGTCACAGGAGTGCGTTACATCAACCAGCGAACAGCGCCTGCCGTTTGAACAGATATGCAGCGCCTGCCGTTTGAACAGACATGCACCTGCGCCAACCGTTAACTTACTGTAACGTATAGTTTTGGAACAACTATACAACAAGTCGTTCTCTCACACTATCACATCTGTTGAAATTATTATCTCACACACGCGGCTAATGCGCTATATGAGACGGGACTAGCCCCGTCTACATGGCACGAGCCACGGAGGCGCCGTGCGCAAGCTGGGGCATCCCCATTCGGGGAACGGGGTCGGCGTGCATACCGCAAACACCTAATGCATCTTTATGTTGTGCAGGGGGACTCGGTGCACTGTCCTGCATGGGTCCATTTTTGAGACCCCTACCCACCCATACCCGTAGTGCATAGCACCGTACCAGCCCACTAACCCTTGCTCATTTCACTTTTAAACCCGTACCCACCCGTGCCCGTTCACATTCTACCCGTTACCTACCCGTGCTCGTGAAATCGAAAGTATTCC
>OMKY01220067.1:0-16732 GCA_900302395.1 Bregmaceros cantori
CAACTCACTACATCCCCTACCACCTACAACTCTCTACATCCCCTACCACCTACAGCTCTCTACATCCCCTACCACCTACAGCTCTCTACATCCCCTACCACCTACAACTTCCTACATCCCCTACCACCTACAGCTCTCTACATCCTCTACCACCTACAGCTCTCTACATCCCCTACCACCTACAGCTCTCTACATCCCCTACCACCTACAACTTCCTACATCCTCTACATCCTACAACTCTCTACACCCCCTACATCCTACAACTCTCTACATCCCCTACCACCTACAACTCTCTACATCCCCTACCACCTACAACTTCCTACATCCCCTACCACCTACAGCTCTCTACATCCCCTACCACCTACAACTTCCTACATCCCCTACATCCTACAACTTCCTACATCCCCTACATCCTACAACTCTCTACACCCCCTACATCCTACAACTCTCTACATCCCCTACCACCTACAACTCTCTACATCCCCTACCACCTACAACTTCCTACATCCCCTACATCCTACAACTCTCTACATCCCCTACATCCTACAACTCTCTACATCCCCTACATCCTACAACTCTCTACATCCCCTACCACCTACAACTTCCTACATCCCCTACCACCTACAGCTCTCTACATCCCCTACCACCTACAACTCTCTACATCCCCTACCACCTACAACTCTCTACATCCCCTACCACCTACAACTCTCTACATCCCCTACCACCTACAGCTCTCTACATCCCCTACCACCTACAGCTCTCTACATCCCCTACCACCTACAGCTCTCTACATCCCCTACCACCTACAGCTCTCTACATCCCCTACCACCTACAGCTCTCTACATCCCCTACCACCTACAGCTCTCTACATCCCCTACCACCTACAACTCTCTACATCCCCTACCACCTACAACTTCCTACATCCCCTACCACCTACAGCTCTCTACATCCCCTACCACCTACAACTCTCTACATCCCCTACGACCTACAAATTCCTACATCCCCTACCCCCTCAGCTGCAACCCTGCTTTTCTCAGCATTCCCTGAGAACCACCTCAGCATTCCCTATCACGTTACTAGTTGTATCCCCAAAACGTGGACCGTTGGGGATGTAATGATTTCGCGTGTGCCGCTGTGTCCATGTCTCTAAAATATGTTTAGCTTTGTTTTTGGGACCTTTAACAGACTTCATAGGCCTAGTACTCTTATCTACCATAGCATTATTATCTTATCTGCCTAAAGGATTATTATAAATAATCTTGATTATTGCTGGACAAAATCTATGGGTTTTTATTGTTTCCTTGGCCTGGGAAAGATGCGGAAGGAGGATGTCCTCAGAGAGATACAAAAATGGATTTCAAACATAACAATATGGTCCTCGATGGGAGGGCTGGAGAGGCACTGACGGGTAGGACAACACACACATGTACACTTACACGCACAAGTGCAAAAGTGCATAGACTCACACACAACCTTTCTCCTCCACCCCCAACACTCACACACAGCCTGACTCTCCTTATCTCTCTCTCCCCTCACTCTCTGTCTCCGACTCTGTCTCTCTTTTTGTCTCTCATGACCTTTTTGTGTGAGCCCTTTTGACCTCATTGAGGTGAAAAATATTTGTTTCTGGTGGTCAGTGCATGACCATTTGCACATTGATGCATTGATCCTGTGTCTGTGTCAAGTGTTAGCCTTTTCTAATTTTGAAAACATTATTAAAAATGATTTTCCTCAGAGATATCTATTATTATTTTCATTCATTTGTGCAAAGTGATGATTACAAACATTAACATCACCATGAATCTTCATCCCTTCCAACCAATCAATCACAGTGAGAATCTTACCTGTTATCTGGCATAGCTTCTAATCGCAGGAGTACTAAAGCTGCTGAGCCCTTTGACTATAGATTTATGAGCCAGATTTACTGCTCAACCAACCATTTCTCCCTCATTCATTTCTTTCATCATTTTATTATTACTACTATATTGTTCTACGTTCCAAAGCCTTCACTGGTCTCAGCAGGAAAATCAACTCATCGTCCAGGTGATTATGGTCGCTGTTAAATCGGATAATTCTAACGTATTTTTTGCCATTATGTAAATTTCGAATCCCAAAAACGATTCGCTTATTTTGTTAGGGTTAGGTTAGGATTAGGGTTATGGTTAGTGTTGGGTTATGTTAAGGTTAGGGTTAGGGTAAGGTTAGGATTAGCGTTAAGGTTAGGGTTGGGTTAAATATTACTCAAGTAAAAGTAAAAAAGTAGTCATCCAAATAGTTACTCAAGTAAAAGTAAAAAAATTACTCCACAAAAAAGTTACTTAAGTAGCGAAAGTACTGAGTAACTTTCAGTAAAAAAAAAAGAAATAAATTAGGAGATAGAGAGAGCGAGAGCGCTCGAGAGAGAGAGCCCAAGAGAGCCTGAGAGAGAGAGAGAGAGAGATAAGGCAAGGTGTTTCTTATGACAATAAATATTCTCCTTATTGCACTGGCCTATGGGGAGGATCCTCAGGCTGCCCCCATCCAGAACATGCCCCCAAACATTTGCACACAATTGTTTTTTATTCTACAGGGTCCATGGATATGAGTGAGCTTGTGGGGGTATAGGGAGGGAGGGGGAGGGAGAGCACCCAAGAGAGAGTGCCCGAGAGAGACCAAGAGAGAGGGAGAGAGACAGAAAGAGAGCGCCCAAGAGAGAGACCAAGAGAAAGAGAGAGGCAGAGAGAGAGAGCACCCAAGAGAGACACTAAGTGAGAGAGAGAGACAGAGAGAGAGAGAGAGAGCGCCCGAGAGAGAGACCAAGAGAAAGAGAGAGCGTGCGTACCTCTTAGTACGGTCAGGCCAAAGAAGTGCAGCTCCTTGATCGCCCTCTGTTGGGCGACCTGAGCGAGTACGTCCAGTCCAGTGGACTTGGTCTGGAGAAATAGAATCGATGCATCACAAGCGTCATTTTCTCATTCAGTTGACAGCGTGAAGGCCAATTACGTGCGTAGTCCGTCCGTACGTTCCACGCGTTGCCGCCTTCATACCTCCGAGCGTCTTTTACGTTACTGTGTGCAACAACAGCTGTTATACTCAATAGCGCCCCCCACATTTTCCGGTAGTATTGCTGTTACATCTGTTCACACCTAATCCTAACGTCCCCAGATCCGTGTCAATTTACGTACATATATGACCGTGAGAGGACGTGTTCTCTCGGCATTGCGTGTGCTGTGATCCAAGCCACAGCAACAACACTATGATGGGGTATTTAACCCGCTGCACCACGGGATCAGCCCCATCCATGAACATAATCCACAAAGGCAAGAAACGTGTTCATCATTCCACCTCGATGTCCCACACAGGCTGTTATACAGACACCGGAAGTGTGTTTCATTAGGACGATGGACGAAGATGGACGCTAGGGATGTCAAAATTCGGTCAATGCGTGCTGGCTCTGTGGCGCAGTCGGTGAGACACCTGCACCGAGCACATGTGTGGTGCCTACGACTGAGTTTACAGGTACGGGCAGCGTCACAAGTTCTCCTCCCTCAATAAGCAAACGAAGCAGCGAAATGGCGCCTATGGTGAAAAAATAACTTGAAAAGTTGTTTCATCTATTAATGATTGACATCATTTGAGTAGTGTCCAACAGCTTGTTACAAAGACAGCAATTGAAGATCTGTGTGTTGCTCTTTCACACACAAAATATTGAGAAGCATGAGGTGAGCAGTGTCTGAAGATATGTGTGTTGCATCATGCTACATGACTGAACGGTTGTCGGCTTAACTAAACAGCAGTACGGTGAAGAAGAATGAGTAAAGAAAAAAATACACATAGAAGAATGAAAGGTGAACCCTCAAAGCATGCAGTGCTTTAGTGTTAGCAGTATGTGTAGCATGGCCAGCCGGAACCAACGCATCGTCCATGCATCGCACATCGCTCGGCACAGGTGCGGGAGACGCGGCCACATGGCGTGACGTCACTACGGAGAAGAGGGATCGTTCACCCGTTAATAATAATGAAGAATGACGATTATGCTACTTATAGGTAGAGCTGCACGATCCTCATATGGAAAGCAGCATAGCAGCGACAGACCACGGGAAACATCGCTGCTAGTAGCCGCTAGCATAACACGCCATCCACGTTCCTTGTATGTTCGATTCCTTTACCGCTATGGCAATGGAACACAATTTGCAGCGCTTTGTAACCTTAGTCGTAGTTTCAAAGCCGAACTAATTCCACACAACAGATTTAGTGCCTTTTCGCTCTGCCTGCAGAGACCGACCAGCCAAAGTAACTTGTGTGTGTGTGAGAAGAAGGGGGGCGTGTCCGATGTGAAAAGATGAGGGCCAACCATAAATTCGCTGGGTGACGGGAATAATCAATTTCACTGGATTTGCCATCGTCCGAACAAATAAATCAGATTTTGATTTCAAATCGATTTATCGTGCAGGTCTACTTATGGGCTACAGAAATGCACCAAAATTTAATCACTTCTTTCTTTCGTCATTTCCAACAAGTCTGCAAAATTTCACCCAGATCCGTGCTCAACTTTTTCAGTTATCCGGGGACAAACCAACGCGACCAAGAACATAACCTGCTCCGCCCCGGCGCAGGTAATGAAATAATACTGTCGTACAATAGCTCAATACCTACCCCAACGCTGACGTCAATCTGCTCGCCGTTGGGCAGCAGCACACACAGGGAGCGCTCCTGTTTGGTGGACATGTTGGAGACAGCGGCTCAGGGGCTGCCCACACAGCGCCGTCTGGGCAGCTCAGATACTGCCCACCCACGGTGGGTAAGGAGCGGGCGCACCCGCACCCTGGCTCCAACGACACGCTTTCCCTAAAAAGAAATAAAACGTGTTCCCTTTCTCCGGATCAGCCTGAGGAACTCCTCTTCCTTTTCTTCTAAGCGTCCTCCATGTTAGATCTGCAGAGACGAGAAGGCATGACGTCAACATGTGTCATGTTCAGGGCTTTGAACCGGTTCAAGGAACGAAAACGAAAACCAGGAACTTTTTATATTTTACAGGGTACAGAAACTTTTATTTAACCCTTATTTTTATTTATTTAAAAATAAGGGTAGCCGGTTAATACTGGTTTTAATTTGTTCCTAAAAGTTTTTGTTGAATCCCAGCCACCTGCCCCGACGAGCGTCGACTTAAATTGAAACACCGCCTGGCACAACTTGTGCCAAGTTGACAGGAACGAAATTCACCGTTCCGGGAACAATATTTTTTTTGTTCTAACCGGTTCGGGAACGTCAATTTATTGGTGGAACTCTTAACCGGAAGCGTTATCATTCCGTTTCTGTTCGGAACGAACCGATTGGGAAAAAATATTGGTTCAAAGGCCTGGTCGCGTTATCCAACTCTGGAAGAAGCGCATGTAGTAGTGCCCATGTGCAATACAATTTCAGTTTTTCAAAAATCCTCTGAACTAAATAATCCGATTTCGATTTCAAATTGATTTTTTTGCACAGCCCTACATGGACTACAAATTTAGCACATACTTATATAGCTACGTCAACAGCTATATAAAAGTGACAAGAGTCACTTTTATTTAACTGCTTTGACCGTGGGAACTTTGTTTGAAAAAAAAAAAGGTTTTCAGAAGAGAAAAAAATGAATCCACATTTAGGCAGAATCGTGCAGCTCTTAAAATTAAATAATATGTTGTATGTGCGTGTGGTTGCAACATGGCCAGCTTCCTCCCAATGGAACCACGCCTTTGGCCAGATAAGATACTGCGGATCGTTGAGAAAGCAATAATGAGATACTAACGTGTCCTACTGACTCAGTAGGACACGTAACATCTTGTAGATGGTCTACTGCATAAAAGCAAGAATTCAAGTTATTAGAGCTGAAACCATTACTCGATTAATGGTGTTTACTCGACTGCAAAAAAAATCTACTATAAATGTCTTGCCTCGATTAATCTTCAACTATTTTAACTCTGTATTAACTCTCAGGCCCCTCATCATTTCGTATAGAGAACACATCAGCAACGAAGAAGTGAAAGCCAGAATAAAACAAGCCATTTGACCATACGAAGATCTACTAACCACAGTCAAAAAAAAAAAACCTAAAATGGTACGGACACGTCACAAGATCCCAAGGACTCTGAAAAACAATCCTTCAAGGCCCTTGCCAGGTGGAAGGAGGAGAGGAAGACAGAGAAAGCGATGGGAAGATAACATCCAAGAAGAGACAAGTTCCAGGCCGAGTGACACCGTGCGAGTGTCCGAGGACAGAGAGAGATGGAGAGAGCTGGTTGCAAAGTCTTCAGTGGCATCCCAACGGTCAGCCAGACTACGGGAGTGATGATGATGATGATTAACTCTCAAATTATTTGCCGATTAAATAGTTAAATAATCAATAATCATGGATTAATTGGTTGGCTCTGTGGTGATCCTCCTCTTCATATTGCAAACTGCTAATGTTATTAGCAGTCTGATGTTGAAAGAGTGAACAGTGGTAATAAAAATGTGTTGATTGTTCCATTTCCATTCGGATGTCCTCCACCTAAATGGAAAGGAAACACATTTAGACTGCACGTTTCCCCAACCGTGCCATCTTAGTTCATCATCCAGTGGGGACGCATTGATGCTGTTTTTTGAAAACCGATAAGAGTAATTTCAATACTTGCCGATACTACCGATGGCACAAACATAGCTGGGCTCACACACACACACACACACACACACCACACACAAAACACATAACACACATACACCGCACTCACCACACAAAACTCTAACACAACAGTCACAAAAACACTCGCACATCACACACACAACACATGCATCACACACGCGGCACTCACAACACGCACAACACTATTAATCACTCGCACACAACACACACAACACTCTCTCAATCACTCACACACAAAACACACACACAACACTCTCAATCACTCACACACAACACTCTCAATCACTCACACACAACACTCCCTCAATCACTCACACACACACACAAACACAAAACACATACGACACACACCACGCACACAAAACGCATACAACACACACAAAACACACAAAAAACACTCGCACATCACACACAACACATAATCACAGGCACGCACACGCAACACCTAGATCACACACAACGCATTCACCACACACAACACTCACAACACAAACACACACACAAAGGACAGAGTCAAGGTGTTAATTCGGGTGCCCCGGCTCAGGGCAACATGTCCCAACACAGCACAGCAACTAGAAAATCCTGTCACTGTTCAATCCTGCCATGAAATGAATCTGGGTTAGGGTTAGCACCAACAGACTCCATGTAGCCTGTGGAACTTGGTTCCCAAAAGAAAAACTCAACTCTTTTGGGAGTTTTTTCAACTCAACTCGCAGCCGAAGCTGCCTCAAGACACTTCACAAAAGTGATTTTGTTTTTAGATTTTTGATTTAAGGAATATAGCAGTTATTTACCTAACTGCCTTTCAACCTTGATTGCCCAGTTATGGACAGTAATTTGGGATTGGTTACAGAACTCCTTTAACGGACGAATGGAAAGAGGAAAGAAGAGAGAAGAAAGAAGAAAGAGGTGATTGAGACTTTCAATCAATCTTGATCTCGGCCCAGTTGATATAATACCTACAGTTTTTGATTAGTTGGTAGTGTTAATTTGTTTTGATTGGTTAACAGAACTCCTTTAACGGAGGACTGGAGAAAAGAGATTAAGATTTTCAATCAATCTCAATCTCTGCCTAGTTGAAGAAATAACTACTGGTTTTGATTATTTGTTGTTGATGTTAATTCGTTTTGATTGATCAACAGAGTTCCTTTAACTGAAGACTGGAGGAAAGTGGAGATTGAGATTTTCCAAAGTTGTTCATTGTTTCCAAAGAAGCCTACGGACCATCCCTCATAAATTATACATCTTTAAAGTATTTCGGGGAGCACGGTGGCAGAGCGGTTATAGAGCGATAGAGCCCGAACGGTTCAGACAGGCCTATGTTTAACGTTTTCGGAACCGTTCCGTCACCAAAATATCACTCCTGAACCGTTCGGAATGCAAAGATTTTGATCGTTCTTAAAGTTCCTTATATTGTGCAAAGTTAAGTTTTTCACATATAGTTTATACAAAATATATTTGGTGGACTTTTAAACTTCAGTGCAACTGTATTAACGTGAAACGGAGTTTAGAACGCCATTACATTCGCTTCCTCGTCTGTCCACAAGATGGAGCCTCAGATGCATGGGGTTTGAAAGTTGGATGGATGCACAACCGGAAATAGTTTCCCAGACATAATATATGTTAAAATATATAGAGAAAACAAAACGTTTTTAACCGGTTTTGTGGATTTCATAATGTTCAATTTCCGGAACAGTTGAAGAAACCTTTTTTCGTTTCTGGCCCCGCTCCTTGCGTTTTTGTTTTCGTTCCTTGACCCGGTTCGGAGCCCTGGTGTAAATTGCGTGAGAATTGTTGGCATTGAAAAGGTTACGACAGAGCCCACATCAGGAAATGATACACCTGAACTATCCAATGGTCCATTCAGCTCGTCCAGAAGGTTCTCCCAGAGGACAAATGTTTTTCCAATTAAATTTGATACCTTGCATCAATAATTGAAACGGCTTGCGGAGGCCACATGTGTTTTCTTGGTTCGGAGACAGAGGAGCACGGTTCACCTGGGAGTAGCCACGCACAAACTGCATGAAAGACCAGCTCTTGAAAAGAATAATCAACTTTTTAAACCAGAGAAAAATGTATCTATACAACATGTATTTGTTAAGACATGTCTAGGAATTGATAGTGAATGAGTTCATTAATTAACGAGTGAAAATGGCCGAATGCCGAGTCATTGACAACTGAGAATAGGTGGAGACAGCTGTTTTTCAACACTAGGTATATTATATTTTATGAATTTAATACATTTTTCATTGATTGTTGCCTCTAAAATCTCTTTGAAATAAAGAATAAAAAAAGTGTATGTCCTATTCAAATTCAGAATCAAAAACCAAGGTCACAGATTGCATTGAGGTGCTATAGACAAATTTACGTGTGAAACACTGGGGGGAGTCATTTTTTCCCACGCTTCTGCAAGTCACTTCCGGTGCCTATATGTATGTATATAAAGTCTGGTACGTGGACACAAAAACACACAAAAAGAACAACAGTTCAAAATCCGACCACTAGATGTCGGTCTGTGACCAGTTACACATCTCTCTCCTTGCTTAAACTTTTTGTATAAATATTGATGAAATACAGTCAAAGTCCTACTTGAAGTTACTCACCCAGTGGTCACATGTTCTTCTGGACCAATAGGCTGGCTGTTTCTACCAGTACTTCCAAAAAGAATGAGACAATGGAACGGGTTGCACTGATTATTAAATCATCAATCAATGTCACAATTCATAATCAATGCTCTTATAATATTATTTGATGATGATGATATTTTGGGCTATATTATTATATTTGGGGCTATAATATTATTTTTGGTCTATAATATTATATTTTGGGTTATAATATTATATTTTGAGATATAATATTATATTTTGAGCTAGAATATTATATTTTGGGCTATAATATGTGCTATGGCGATCAAAACGTAGAGTGGTTAGTTATATAGTAGCTCCATTTTTGCAATCAGCTTGTGGAAGACAAGATCTTTAAATCTTGGACTGATCAATATTATGCTCTCAATTCTCAAAGTACTGTGGCAAGAATACAGTATATTAGAGTCTGTGTAGTTGTAATCCAAACGAGACAATTTTAAATTTAGTAATTTTAATAAATTAATTAATTTACAAAAAGTGTATGGATTTGGAGCAATGCCATTGTGTGTTTAGTTTCAACAATTCACTCAAGTAGAATCCATACTATTATTTCTATTATTGTAAAACGTTTAAATAATATAAAAGACAAAATAGATGAAGAAATAACGCAAGATTGTATAGACCGCTGTAGTAAAACAGTTTAAGTCCAAGTACATAAAACGGTTATAAGGAGATTACATTCCCAGGATTTTATAGAAAAATTATTAAATGATAACTTATCAGCTTTTTGTGGGTTTCTTGTACTAACCTACATGATCAAATAGTGGTTATGCGGTCCATTATTATGGGTTCTTATTATGGAACAGACAGACTTAATTAACGGGTGTCTACGAACGCAACAAGTGCATCGCCGATCACTCGAACCCGCAAGGAAAGGTCGTTTTATTTATTGAAGTAAAAAAAAAGGTCTACTCACTTACGTCACTGTGGAGTTATTCGCTTCATGGCCGAGGACGCTCTTATTGGAGGGAAGATTCGGTATAATCCAGTGAATGTCCGTGAATCAGTAAATCCTCGTCCATGACTCGTAACCTCCGCACTCTCCCAGCGCTGCCACGGACTGTTTGCATCCGAAACCGCGTGTACGGACCAATACATCCGAACACACAGGACGCGTCGGCGCCGCAAAGAACGAACAGCCGAAGTGTTCGCCTGGCAAGCCAGAAGAGAGGATTCGTTCACGCATCGCACGCACGTTGAACAACGATCATTCAGAAGGCGTGCAATGCGTGGACGATTCATTGTGTCCATACTACAGGCAGATGCCTGTAGTATGGGATTAGCCGTCAGGTGTCGCCGTTGAGCTACCGGAGTGAACATGGCGCCATATCGTCAGTCGCCCCCATTCAATTGAATGCGTTGCGAGACTGAGGGACCATGACGCGGAGAAAGTGTTTGACAAATGTTTTAAAATAACCCAATATTCTGCAATTAATTGTAATAAAATTCTGAGGCGGGAAAACAAAGGCAATGTATGTTATATATGTTCATTTGACTAAATACGTCGGTAGCATTGTATATAAGGCTACACTGCCTATATGCAAATTATTTTAATTAATTTGCTTTGCTAACTAAATATAATTTAGAAAATAAACAACAACTGAAGAGTGTCCCGTAGCTTGATGAATGTATCTCTAAGCATTTATGTGGAAATTAAGTTCTCATCTCGTCTACATCTACATCTCTATGCACTTCGTGTGCTGTTCACTCCCCACTGCCGTTTTTCCCCGCGAGCAACTGACCCCAATCATTTTCTGTTACATGTCGCCTTTCTACATATATCACCGTTGTTTTATAGGCGTGGTGGTGGAGACGAATTACAGCGTGACGGAAGGGTTGCGGCGTTCTGTATGTAATGGGCGCAGCGTCGGTGTGGACCGCACCATTGCACTCCAAACAGAGGGGTGTTCTTGTGTGTGTTTTCATTCGAGGGCGCCTACAAAGGGGCCCCTTTTGCACAGCGCAAGCAAATTATTTGTATAATTTCAATAATTTCAAAGACATCCACGCGATAGTCTGTCCCTCGCTACATCCGAAAACAAACCTCCCACTTTAGAATTTGAGACGTTCAACATCTCCCCCCGTCTGTAACACGAGTTCCCGTAACTCGGGTACCATTGATATTTTCCAGAACGAGCAACGGTCCCCTGGTTTTATTAGAGATGGCAAGTAACGAAGTACAAATACTTTAAGTACTGTAATTAAATAGTTTGTTCCAGTATCTGTACTTTTAGAAGTACATTTTCTCTGATTACATTTTACTTGTACTGAGTAGATTTTTAACAAAAAAAGATATGTCCTTGTACTCCTTACTTTTCCCAAAACAGGCTTGCTACTTTTTTGCGCACAGATGGTAGGGAAATGTATAGTGTGAATGAGCCAGTTGGGGGCGGTAATACCAACAGATGTTAATTTAAATATTTGGCGGTGGGATCTATGAACCTTTAGTGAAGTAAGTTTTTAACAATGTATTCAAATATTGTAAAACTGGCATTGGAAAAGTAAATTTTATATCCAATTTCACTTTTTTACTTTGTACTTTATACTTTCAAAAATACTTTTGAGTAATTTTCAGAGCCTGTACCTTTACTTTCAAAAATACTTTTTGAGTATGTTTCTGAGCCTGTACTTTCAACTCTACTCGAGTGGATATTTGGATCAATACTTTGTTGTCACACTCGAGTTGTTTTTTTTAACAAATGTATTTTACTCTTAATCAAGTAAGACATTTGGGCACTTTTGCCATCTCTGGTTGGTGTTTTTAAAGCACTTCTTCGAATCATGTATTTTTCTTTAAATGTATTTTATTTCTGCATTATTTCAGATGAATCCAAATGAATGAAGTATATTGTTGTTTATTTATAGAAGGTAATAATTGTGTATTGATAGTAATTATTTCTGTACAACCACCGGGGAGCCTTAATTGGGTCCCTGTGACATCATTGTTTTGTGCCCGTACGCGGGGTCGTTAAAAAGCTTCATTTGGCAACAATCGGGGGCTTGTTTAACCCAGATTTTAATTAGCACATGTAGGCACACGCACACACACACACACACACACACACACACACACACACACACACAGTCTGTATGTCTGTGTGTGTGGTGGAGACAGACAGACAGACAGACAGACAGACACACACACACACACCGTCTGTATGTATGTGTGTGTGTGTGGGAGAGAGACAGACAGACAGACAGACACACACACACACACACATACACACACGCACACACACAGAGTCGTTCTTTCCAAATTTAGCTCAAAGGACGCATCACGCTTGAGGTTTTGGGTTCCAAACCATGCGTTCCCACCCAAACCCAACACCCTTCATGGTGACTCACACACACACACACACACACACACACACACACACACACGCAGACATAGGCACACGTGACACATCCTTAGTCATGCTGAAAGTAAAAGCAAGAAAGACTTTGTTAGCAACCACGCCATCATTGCACTCCCATATGTCACACCAGATTTTTACTACCACCAGATACGTTTTCACCAGCATCAGACGGAGTGCATATATTAAAAGGTGTCCATTTGTAAGTTCCTTCGCATCTTCTCTGAAGTATGGCAACATGCAAGCCACAAAACACCAGTGAAATTACGTGACAAATATTTTTAATATGGTGTAGCGGAAAAAAAAAAAAGCTAGCTCAGAGATTCCAGCCGTCAATTTCCACTGTGAGGAACATAGTGAGGAAATGGAAGATCACAGACACAGTTCTAGGTGCGGACACGATGCGCCCAACGTATAAGCAAACATTGTAGCGGCCTGTGTCCCCCAATCATGCAGCCCCCATCCATCAATCTTTATCTCCCCTCCCCAATTTTTATATGTACTTTTTTTTTTTTTTACTTTTGGGATACATCTTTCACAAGTTACTTTCTACTTTTACTCGAGTAAATTTGAGGTGAAAAAAAATACTTACCGAGAAGTCAGCAATTCGCTACTCGTTACATTAACTTTGCCTTTAGCGACACCTGTTGGGAACTGTTGGCCCATATGTTGGCGTCATATCTCTCCCCCCCCCTCCCACGGATGAGCGTTCTCTCGGCCTCTCTCTCTTTCGGTCTCTATCTTTCTGAATCTTTTGAAAAGAAAATTTGTCTTTGAAAGTTACTCAGTACTTTCGCTACTCAAGTGACTTATTTGTGGAGCACTTTTTCTTGAGTAAATATTTTGGAATATTTGGATTTTTTACTTTTACATGAGTCATATTTTGCTGAAGTAGCAATACTTTTACTTCAGTATTTTTTATCGCTACTCTGCCCATATCTGCCCCTCCCCCTCTGCATCAGTTTTCATTGTGAAATGTCTAAAACAATTTTGAATGTCAAAATATTTATCAATAAAAATATTATTATTGTTATTATATATTACATCACCAAGATGAATTAATATATAACATATGTGACATTTAAGATCTGCATGAAAGGGGTTGTCCAGATTTGGTTAAAATGCATTTAAAAAACACATTTTCTGTGGGAAGAACCCCAGATACCTCCCCCGAAATGAGATAGGCGATATATTAATTGATATACCAATATATTAATTGATATACCGTGTAAAACAATATATTTAATCTAATCGATCCAGTAGTCTGGCTGTTTGTTGGGGCACCACTTGGTAAACAACTCTCTCCACCTCTCCCTGTCCTCGCCCACTCGGGTATATGCTGAATATGGGTGGTTTCGGTTGTGATCATGTACACAGCTAGTAGCTAAAAAATGCTACTAGGCACATGACTAGCAAACGGACATGTGAATAGGTGAACACAGATAAAGAAAATTTTGCATTAATCCTTGAAAAGTTTACCTAGTTGCAGAGAATACGTTTAGTAGTGACAATTCGAAATGTTTCTAGACAAATTCTCCGATTTTGGAACACGTTTACTACAAAATGAAGTAATGCTAGTATAAAATATGACGGTCCCAGAAAATACCAGGCCAAACGCTGTATAAACCAGTCAGGAATGTCCAAATATAATTCTCCAAAATGACGGCTTGCATTTAAACAATTTTTTTCCAACGTCACGCTATGCCAAAAAGTGAAGTGAAAACACAACATTTCAATATGCATTTATTGTCAATAGTGTAAAGTAATTACAAAGGAACATTTAAAAAATGTAATACTTTACAATTTAAAACACAGAATACCCAAAGGAATATCCACCAAATACTTGGAACATCTTAAATAACCATGTGCTTTTTAAAAATTATGAATGTCCCGTTGTCTGCTACGAGCAACTGTTAAATTCCCACATGAAATTAAAACGAGGAACGATAAGGTTCGGTCGGCCAACGCCAGGTCGGCTGTGCAGGATTCTGCAGCGAGATGGAAGACCCCCACGCCACTGCCAGTATTCACCTCGGGCAAAAAAAAACAACTTAAGATGACGACAATATAAAAAGCTCAACTATATTTATTTATACATATACATATATATATTTTTTACAAATCATTGATCAGTACAAAACACTTGTAAAATGCAGTCATGGTGCAAATGAACGCAGTGTCATTTCAAAATAAACAAAAGAAAAAAATGACGTTGATGCAAAGTTTGTGCAAATATGAGCACACAACGTCCTCCCAAACAAACCGTTTTCATTATTAGTAGCAGCTATTGTTCCAGTCCAGCCCCCCTCAAATGAACAACAAATTAAAACACCTTACAATATACCACTAGCTCTGTGAAATGTGTCGATACACTGTAAAACAAGATTTTGGATAATTTTTGCAAAAAAACCAAATAATAATAATACATTGAAGCTATAAAAGAACTGGCAGTATCAAACACAAAAATTGGCAAATCCCATTGAGCGAGAGACAAAAACCCGGCTTGCTCACTTTGTTCGTGAAAACCGACAGCATATTTGCATACACAGAGCGGAAAAAAAAAACAACAACAGCATTGCAGTTCGAAACAATCAAACAGCGATTGACCAACTGCTCTCAACTAGTGAACAACAGAAACCGTTTGCTGAAGTATGGAGCCCGCAGAGTATATCTACTCGTGTTGTGAGAGCGTCCATTCATGGTCGCCTCGGGGGGGAAAAGCAGCATACAATTTTTTTTCTGGTCTGATTTTCACAAAATTGACCCCGAACAGGATGCCAACCATGGCGTAACACCCACCGCCCCTTCTGGTTTAATCCAACATGTCTCTTTGCAAAATATATGGATGGAAGTGAGAGGGTAGTCATTAAATGGCCCTAGCTGAAGTGTACATCCTATGAAATGTCACTTTGGACTAAAATGTCTGAATGCTCCCAATCAGCAGTCATAACAAAACAGCCTTCAGTTCGCAAGTTTTACCGTGGCACAATAATCTGTCAATATTACACTTTCAGTGCCATGTTAAATGGTATTTAACGCCCAGGAATTTGCACTTATGTTTAAAAAGGTCCAAAAGTCAAAGTGCAAATTATATCTAAACAGAGTGGGTTGTAAAAATGTGGGTCTCTAGACACAGCTTTTTCTATTATTAAACCGTTGATACAGGGCCAGCTTAGCTGAGGAGTGAGGACTAGGCAATTTAGAGTTTCACACGACTTTCTGAGCAACAACCAACTTCCGTTGGCCGGCCACGTTGCGCCACCCGCTCGGAGTGTGACCAATCGGTGACCAGCAAACCATGGACGGCCACATTCTGAACCCACAACTGAGTGGGTCCTGAAACGGCTTGGCCTGACCGTTTTGCGCTCATGGAGAAGCGATTTTCCGGGTGGATGTGCATATAAACTGTGCCGTGCTGGCCTTAGGTAAGCCAGTGGAAAAGGGGCTTAAGCCTTGTGAAATGCATAGATTCCAGGGACTTTGGATTGCACATTTGTGCTCCTCATCTCCGCTCTTCTTGTAAACGAAATAGAAGATAAGATCGATCAAATGCATAGATTTGAACGACATGTCCTCCGTTCATTGGCAACATCTTTATCCATTAACAACGGAGCGTAAGCTTCCGCTTCGTCGGTTTGCCTTAACGGCGCTCCGATAGAGCGGGAGCTGTGAGATCCAAAATCCTCAATCCTGATTGCGGTCAGACCACCAGTGAACCGCGTGCAATGCGGGAACAACTAGATTGGTCTGGCTAGCCAGGCTATTTCTAAGTAGGGGTGCACCGATCACGTTTTTTTGCTCCCGATCCAATCCCGATCCTTTTATTTTAAGGATTGGACAATCCAGATCTCCGGTACCGATCAGCGATCTGAGGATCGGAGCATCTCTACATGAAACCATCACAATGAATTAATAATTAATAACCATTCACTTATTAAGTACTCAATTGATGAGTACCTTCCAACCAACCACAATTCCTGGTGTGTGGTCTACATAGTATACCTTTATATTGGAATTGTGCAGCATTGGGCAATGTAGCACAGCCGGATTTAACAAACGTAAACAACCAAATCAGATTTTTACAGGCTAATTAG
>OMKY01220078.1:0-16041 GCA_900302395.1 Bregmaceros cantori
GACTAATCGATTATCAAATTAGTTGCCAATTATTTCAATAATCGATTATCATCGATTCACCGACTAATCGATGATAATCGATTATTGAAATAATCGGCAACTAATTTGATAATCGATTAATCGACAGTGATTAATCACTTCATGGTTTGGCCTATTCTCCGCTCAAACGCATTGGATATATGTTGTTCCCAATGCAATTTTTCCAGTGTCAAGGCCCCAATACAATAAAGACAACACGTAAGCTTGCGTGAAAGCCCAATGTGTTATAAGTTAGCCTGTAAGAGTAGGCTCTTTCATGCTATTACTATAAAATGGGGATAAACAGCAAAACGTTTGTTATTAAAAATTGCAAACTTTTAATGTTTCATAATCATAATTAATGCTAATAATCGCTCTGATTTTAAAGGACAAATGAACCGATTAATCGATTAATCGCCAGCAAAAATGGCTGATTAATCGATTATCAAAATAATCGTTAGTTGCAGCCCTACAATTAAGTTAATTACTCTATTCTATGAAGTCTATGAAGTGGTTGGACTAGGGATGTTAAAATTTGGTTAGTTCATTATTCGATTAATCAGACATTTTATCGGTCGATTAATCTTTTTTTTTCTTACTTACTGCATGAACAACTGTTTTCAACAAGGTATCGCCTTAAAGTGCTGATAATTTTCTTGTATTATGAGGAACACTCATGAAGGTATCAGGATGCTACAGGCCTACTTTATACTGCAAGGAATAGATTCTTAGTTGGTGCAGTGTGCTCAACAAATATATATTAGTCCGATTTTGCGATTAATTTAGAAAATATTAACAATCAGCTAACCGTTTTTCGATCAATCGTTGACATCCTTTATCTGGACCTGCTCTGAGAGACAACCCTTGCACAATAAAGGTCCAGCTAATTTTCTTTAGACATTATATCTAAAAATAATTGTGTATAATATTAAAAAAAAGAATTGTGTTTCTGAAATTCATTTCAGTGTATTTTGCAATGAGCTTTTTGTAAGATGTTGTTTAGACCTCCTTGGCACTCAAAGCATTCATACACCAATTTCCTAGAACTTTATGGAATCGTGATTGGTAAGCGGTGGATATGTGAGGATGGTTTTTCTTTTTTTCTTTTTTTTGGCTTTATGCACACTTTCACAATTTTTCAGAGTGGATTTCGAAGATCGAATTGTCATCTTTTTTTGTATGCAATCTTTGAAATGCAATTATCATTAAAAAAAAAATCAGTGGGAGTGGTTGAATATAGATGTGAAATGTTACCTTGACACATGGCTTTTAAGTTCTAACAGTCTGGCAAAACCTGATGCCGCTTCCATGGGAATGTCAGATATGACTAGTATAACTAGTATAACTATTGTCTTATCGAATGTCTTGTAAACCTTGTTGTGTGCTAAAAAAAAAAGCCCCGTTTTCAAGTGGATGCCCTGTTTAATGAAGGATGTTTTACCATGTATAGACCATAGAATATGATTTGCGATGGACCAAGTGGGGCACCCCAAACGCCGACCAAACGGTTCAAACTGGCCCTCTTTATCACTGTCCTCAAGAAGCACAGGAGTTCTGCAATGTGATTTCATTCAACAAGAAGAAGAAGGAAAAGAAGAAAGCCATTCTTTAAAGTGACGGAAAGTGAAATTTGAAATTTAATACAGTGGAAACATTGACCTCTTGTGGACACTGATTCACATGACAGACCACAACTCAGCCGTGTCAACAGTGATTTTTGTGCAACAAAATGACAACACAATCGACCGTATCAACAATTACCTCCTGAAAAGTGATTCAATGAGCATAATTTGGCTCCCGCCACATGTTGAACTGTGGCTATAACTTTCCTATTGGCATCGACATGCATGTGAGCGGATGTGAGGACTATCTGGATTGAGAACTCATCCACAAAGTGTATTCAGTGGCCATTTGACAAGTCTGGACTCTCACATAGACAAAGTACGATATTTTACTGTAACATATTTTGAATCACCGTGAAGCACTCACCTGCACGATGTTCTCTTCTCGTTTATATTTGGTACTTAGTTCCTCGTTGGGCAAATCCTGAAACATTCCGTTCATCAGCAAGCTCTTGCTTGTTCTTCTGTGATATATTGAAATGTTTCTCATTTCATTGCTCGATCATGGTACACAGGATTTGGCATTGTGTGTGTGTGGCTTGTGTGCGTCGCCCCGCATGTGTGCACTTATGCTTGCTTGTGTGCATATGCATAATGTTTAATCGAATCAATGAATGCCATTCATGTGGAATTTGAAATGCCTTAATAACATTTTATTTTAATGTACTTTTTTTTGTATTTTTAAAGCGGTGCAAAAGTGCTGCTTTTGACAAAAACATGATTGCTCTGCATAGATTGCGCTGAGTAATATTTTCTTTGACGGATCAAGGCATTCTGGCGTTGTCACGGATACATTTGTGGTTAGTTTTGGGCACAATAATATTCATACGATATTGTCAAAACCTGCAGACTGCTATTGAGCTGTTGCAGCTGTTTCCTCAGCCCGAAGTAGAAATAATGCTTTACTATAGACGAGTTTACGTGCGCAACACTGGCGGGAGTCATTTTGTCCCGCGCTTCTGTTGGTCACTTCCGGTGCCTATATGTATGTATATAAAGTCTGGTGAAGGCCGCGATACGTGGACACAAAAACACACAAAACGCACGCCAATTAAAAATGACCACTAGATGTCGCTATATGACCAGTTACACATCACATTCCTTGCTTCGTTAACCTTTTTGTATAAATATTAATGAAATACAGTCAAAATCCTACTTGAAGTTACTCACTGAGTGGTCACGTGTTCTTCTGGACCAATAGGCTGGCTGTTCTACCTGACTAGTTCTTCCAAGAATTATGAGACGATGGAATGGGTTGAACTGATTATTAAATAATGCGTTTGTGGGTCACAAATCCGCACGAGAGCATTTGGGTGAGGAATCGCACACCGCAAGTTACCACCACAATTTTTAAATAACCCCTAGGTGCGTGCACCACCGAATAGTCATGTTGAAAAAGTAGTCAAATACAAGGCACGTAAATAACACCGGACGTGACGTTCAGACACCGGAAGTACCCCCCCGAACTTGTCTATAGAGGACACTTTTCACCAATTAACTGTCTCACTTGGGTATCCAACCAGGTTGGATACCCAAAGATGTAAAGATCATTTCATTTGGAACTTACTTATGATGGTTGCGAATGCAGTGGCTACATTATAACACATGTTTCTCCTGCAGACAAGGTGGCTCTAGAGGGTGTGGTGGTTCAGAGAGCAGAGTGTCGCCCAGCTGTTAACGCCAGCTACATGCGACTCAAACGGTAAGTCGTCTCTCTTTTCTGCTCTACAATCCAACACTCGAATCACTCCATCCTTTCACATGAACTACAGCCAACCTGTGGACATGGCTTGTATTTGCAATTTTGCAATTGTAAATGCATCAGTGTCCGTGCTGCCACGCGATGGCATTTGTTTCCACACCGTGGTTGCACTGTTGTTGCATGTAGACCTGAATTTGGAATTATAAACTGCGTGACATGAGCTACGGCGGTGTAGTAGTACATCAAGCTCTGTGCATGTTTTATGGCTCAATTGGATATGAAGCATGTAGCACATGCCATTTGCTGTGTCCCACAGTACAGTTTTATGTATATGAAGCACTACTCATGAATGCTGTAGTGACTGACAATTAAACACAGAACACAATAGCTAAATTCTAGAACAGTTAAGTAAATGTGGGGCTGGCTCTGTGGCACAATCGTTTAGACCACGTTTTTACATGAAAAAAAAGAAATCATTGTGTGTACAGTTAAAGTGCAGTTTTCGTTGTACAATTTGTACTTGTTTAAATGTTTTGGCCATCTTGCTCTGACGACCCCCATACACACACACATAAGCTGCTTTGAATGTGCATGTCAGGAGGGTTTGTGCGAAAACCCCTCAAGTTTAATACATTTTAGTGTATTGAGAAGTTATCTAATGCTTGTACTGCTGCCTAATGACCACTATGTTGACTTTTCTTGTTTGTGCTTACAAGTTGGGTATATCATTAAAATAGAATTTTGAATCCTATTTAGACAAAGGATTGACAACCCTACTGGACTGCCACAAGCTCCTTAGCATCCCTTTGGTGAGCCAAATGACCAAAATCCCATTGTTTTTAACTACCCTGCAGCATGCAGATAGAGGAGTCGTCCAGGCCGGTGCGTTTGTCTCAGCAGCTAGACAGGCCTGTGACCAGCAACTACAAACCTGTGGCCAACCACGCTGCAAATGTGAGTAATCGTACTGCCCTAGCTTTTAATGCACTGTTACAATCCATATTCTCTATATGTACGTACGTACGTGCGTACGTGCGTGCGTGCGTGCGTGCGTGCGTGCGTGCGTGCGTATGTGTAAATGTATGTATGTACTGATGTATACATATATGACTATACATTTATATTAGCTATCATATTAGTACATACAGTGTATGTGGTATACTCTGGAAATTGCATGCTTCTAATCTTCCCTGTGATGGTGTGTTGCTCATTACCTATATAATTGTTGCTTAATACTACCATTCCCCCTGACTGAGCTGAGACTGCTGGATGAAAATAATTTCCCTTTTGGTATAACGCATTCTGACTCCGATTCTCTTCGGCTGGTAAAGTCACCTTCACCCTCAATCACAACTTTTTGCTCTCCATCTGAAGTTCCACTTACTTTTCTTCTGGTAGCTAATTCACAGGGGTCTGAGATGGGTGCATGGGTCCTGGTTACAAGTAGTGGTCTGCACGTAATGATTGGCTGCTTCGATGTGCAAGGTGCATCTTCTCATAGCCCAATCATATGGACTCTCCGTATCAAATACTTGTCAAACAAGATCCTTGGTTGGGGGCCATTGGCAGGCAGTGCTTCTGCGCTCCTTAATTCCATTTGGTAGGAAATCTTGGAAATGCCAAATGCAAAAATTGTAAGCTGTTTATGTGTTTGATTATATGTTGTTGAGCTGTGACTTCTCTACGGCAGATCGAGTATGACCGCAAGAAGAAGGAAGAGGGCAAGCGGGCGCGTGTGGAGAAACAGGTTGTTGTGGACATGTTGTTCTCGGCCTTTGAGAAGCACCAGTATTACAACATCAAAGACTTGGTGGACATCACCAAACAGCCTGTGGTAAGGACACCACGTTTGTTCAATGTTTAGTCCACGCTTGTGTGGTTTATGGATATAAATGTGTACCTCGATTTGGAATGCTCAATGTATGCAATATTATGATTTCGATGTGCAAGTCCCTTAGGTGCTATGAGGGCTGAGCAAGAGATGCAAAATGATCTACGCAATGTCGGGGATCTTGAGCATCTTTGTTATATCAAAGTTCAGCATGATCACAGCCAAAATGGCACTCAAATTAAATTGAAAAACACTAGAACCCAATGAGTCCTAAGGGTTAAGAAATCATCCAAATAACATTTGTTATTGTAGCTCAATTTCAGTTTTGTATTACATCTCCACACTGAACTGACTTTTTTTTAGTTCTACAATATGACGTTTTTCTTCTCATGACAACGGTTGCACTATAACATAACTGGTTCTCACGGAATTGCTTAGGGGGAACTTAAGAGCATGAAATTGTGTATTATATGTATCTATGGTGTGATTATATAATGCGAATGGCAAACACAATGTGTTGTATCTGGCAGACGTACCTGAAGGAGATCCTCCGAGACATTGGCAACTACAACGTCAAAGGAACCCACAAGAACACATGGGAGCTGAAGCCAGAGTATCGACATTATCAGACAGACGAGAAGAGCCAAGAGAACTCCCCTTGATGTGACCGGCACCAAAAGTGTGTGTGTTTTTTTTAAATGGAGCAGGCCGGCACAACAACTTTCGTCAATTCCCTGCCTCCTTTCGTACGCCATTTTCTCAAACGTTCCGCCAGTCTTCATTAGGAGATAGCCCTGTTGGCATGGAGTTTATTTTGAATCAGATTATATTTAGATGGATCACATGAATTGGATGCTATCTAATCATATCCACATTCATGCCCCGTTTTATGTAGTAGTACAGTATTGTGGATCTGATTAAATGGCTACAGCTTCTGTGTGCCCGCGTTCGACCCAGGAGGCCGCGCATGTTATTTGGTCTCGTCCATGAATTGACTGATAATTGGGTTTTTTGGTCTTATGTAAACAGGGCTAGTGAGCCTTAAGGGTTAATACATGCGTATTAACACCACTGTAGTGAAGTGGTATTGCAATGGTGCATCTGAACTGGATTTCAGACGTCCAGACTCGAGGGCAAACTTAATTATGAGTGTTTTGCTTAATTATGTGTTGTGTAGTATTGTATTTCTGTCCTTTCTTGGCACTGTACCTGGAAGGATATTTGAGGAAAAGGGACTCCTATAATTTGATAAACGATGATGGTTATTTTGAGCAAAATCCAGCTAATGTGCTAGTTTACACTAGTTTCTTTATATACGGCATATAGCCATCAGAATTTTGTAATATTGTATGATGATTAAATGTATCATGCTGGTGCGAGTGCAGTGTGTGATCAGACTTTTAGTTTGATTGTAATTATTGTACTAATTATGATGTGTTGTTGAACTAAAATTTCTTTTCATGCCTTTGTATTGTCACTCAGTTACACACGAGGTATACTGGTCACAGGTCTGATGCCGCAAGGGGAGTATTAAAACACACGATTGCTTTTAGAATTGGCCCGGTGAAGGCGGCTCACATGCATAAACCTCCTGCCTATTTTCTTCATAGGTGCCATCCACATAAACGTCAGGGCGGGCAGTGGGAGTTGGTGAGCTTGATGTTTAGTATGTCTGGGTCAATGATATTAAAAGCTGAAGTCTGCACAAAGTACTTGAATATGCATCAGGATATGCATTAACATACTGCAGCATTTTAAAATGCTCATATTTCACATTACAAAAATGTTTTATATAAGACGTATTCTTTAATTTTCGGATAGAGCAGCAGGATGTGTTTATTGTATTTCACTTCGTCGTGTTTGTTTGGCTTGTTGTGTGTATCAACTTCTTTGCTATCGTTCAAAAAACGTATGCTTTCCTGTTCTGGTTGACCAGAGTTGTGATGATTCCTGTGTGAGATAATCACCTAAGGTGGTTCTAACCTTAAATGTCACGGCTTTGCTAAATACACGCTGGATCATTTCCCAAACATCACAGATCATCTTACCCATTCTCCCAGAGGCAGTTGGATTGCATCTCTTTGACATGAGAGATTGAGGCATGGTCCCATCTCTTCCCAACAATGACCAACTATCCTTCGCCAGGGCCACCACCCATCAACCCCCTTGGGCCAACCTCTTTTTAGTATTATACAAGGTATCCTACGGCCAATGATATTCTTCTGACGCCATGAACGACCAATTACTAGACATGGATTCAGTCCTCGACAACGTTGAAGTCTTCTTGTGCTCCTCATTGAGTGTTTGCCACCCATTCAATGTTCAATACATTCCATATAGTAATGGTCCAAAGCTTTGTAACTTTCAATCAGGCTGTTGCACGTGACGCCATATTGCTACCAGCGTGCTGCTTTTCCACTCTCACTGCGTTCCCAGAGTGTACGTGGTTCGAGAGAGAAAGCTGTTAAAATGTATAAAATATAACAAAATGTTAAAATCTAAGAAAGGATGTTGGATATACCAGGCCACGCTAGAAAATAAATATTTAGAAAAGACGCTGCACAGTGAGAATGTAAAGAAGCCGCACGCTGGTTCAACTTAGATTTGACCATTGTTAATTGTGTGCCAATGAACTTGAAATATTGAATTACAACATGGAGAGAAGCTGAAAGTTAATTAATTACACGAGACTCGTCATGAGCAATAATGAGAACTTGAAATTGGCCAGAAACCGCATTTTATATATCATCTACTATACCTTATTTACCAACATAGGCATAGTCCTTGAATCTACCTGGAAATGACTGGCTTTGCTCCATACTGACCATGCTACCAATCTGTATGCACCCAACACCGCTCAAGCCACCTGGTATGCATACCCATTCAGCACACTTTGCGATTCCTCCAATCTTCTTTATTTTGCCAAATGCAAGCAATATACATTCATGGGATTTGAATCCCACTGTAGAGTGGTGGGCAAATGTTTGACTTGCCACAATTGACTCTAAAGAGTAGTAGGGGAGCCAACATATAAAGTGATGCAGTACGGCCATTCCTCAGTGGTTAGGGGGCCCATGCTACAGTAGGCTGGTGAGTCAGAACCAACTCATCGTCCGCGATTGTCTTGGACACAACACCTGCCACATAACATACAAAGTGTGTGGGGTGCAGTGAAGCACGGCCACCATAGGTCGAGCAGTGCCGTGAGTTCTAATCCTATCACAAAGAATGAAAAATGGCACTTGGGTCCAAAAAACGTACGAGAAAAAACACAAAGCATGACACGTCGATCCCTACTGGGCTCCAGCAAGTATGATTTCTGAGGTCTATTGATGCTTCTACAGCGTATCGGGAATATACTTTTAGCAGTCGGTGCCGACTGCATACTTCTAGTTTTACATTGGAAGTAAAGGGGGCGAGTCTGCAAAATTCTCTGTGCCGTTACTGTCCGGAACATTCCTTTCCGTGTCGTGGACTATTTCGCCAAATTGCTCAACGCGCACAGTCACATTTCCCGGTTCAGGAGGGCGTTTCCTTGTGAATACATAGCTTGCCCTGCAGGACGGCACACGACACACGGCTGTGATTGTTAAATATGTCCTGTTCACTTTTACATATTGTCTTTTGGAGATCAGGGTACAACAGGCACTCTTTTTGTTAAAAATGTCGTACAACATCCATGGCTTCTCTAGTTTTGTTGCACCAGGGGGTAGAATTTCCTTCCACTGCTTTTCCTCAATGGTTATCCTGAATCTTTGCATTGGTTTTGTTTTTTTCTTTGTTTCGCTTGTGGATGGGGTCGTGACTTCTCCATTTTCACCATTAGAATGGCCTGTGCACGGTCCCGCTGTCGTATTCTCTTGCTTATTAGGGTGCAGTGGACAATCAATGTACTCTCCCTCTTCTCCGCTCTTCCCCTCATCACAGACAATGCCATCTTCAGTTTGGCTCCCAAACCGGTCCCTAACACCTTTGCGATTTTTGGTCCAAATGACCCATAGCCAATGTCGCTGGATTTTAAGATTTTCACCAAAGAGGATCAGAGATAGCTCGCACCACAAGTGCGACGAGTAGGATTGGTCTTTTTTCATAATTCCTGCCCTCTCCATGGCACTTACAACGACATCAATTCCTCCGGCAGCTTGCCATCGGTCCTGTCTTAATGTACAGCCTTTTTTGAGTCTTCCCATCTTCTGGCTGGAAAAGGAGAACTGTTATTTTGGAAGTATGCTGGCTCACAACTTGCTGCTGGTCCTGGGGTCGTAGAATCCTAAGAATGGTAGATTAGAGAGGATTAATTTTGTATCATTTGTAATTGTGTTAGAAACTGTACAAGCAAGTTACACTACATTCATGCGCAACAGCCATTCAAGTTTCTAAGTTGAAAGATACTTAACGCGGAAGTGTGAAACTGCTCCATCGCTCGGTGAACTCAGAAATGTACGGATTTCTTATTTCAGTATATTACTAATTAATTAATTTATAACATTGGGTTGAGATTTTGCTACTTCAGTGTTGATAAAACAAGTGCTGCATAGAAGACAATTTACCCCTGCTGCGGGTGTTTTGTCCCGGCTTCTTCGTTAGTGTTTTACGGTTCGTTGCATTACTTCTTCCTCCCTGATGTTTAACGGCGCTTTGCACTTACCGCCCCCTTCTGACTGACTCTCACGTCACACCCACACTGTTCCGCGGTCAACCGCGATGCGATTTAATGAGGGTTGGCGTTAGATCGGGTAATTTTAGCGATTGAAGGTCCACTGGAGGTGGGGGCGGCGAGTAGATGGATTTTTTTTTGTAAACTTTAGGGAATAATGTAAATGGATCGTTGTGGTTGGCTCGCTGGGGGAATGAATATGGGATTAGGTTGCCGTGATTGACTGTCAGTAAATGGAATAGAATTTGGAAGTCTTGGTTGGCTGAGGAGAAATGGAATGTGATACGCGATTGGCTGGGCTCTTGGAAAATGTTATTCCAAAGTGTTATCCATGATATTCATTAAATTTAAGTCACACAATTAATTAAAATGACCCAGTGCCTCATTGTAATGATGGTGGTTAGGGTTAAAATAACACACTAACTACGATTACTTGGCGCGTTAAATAACTTATTTAGAGCGCTTCATTGCTTATTTGATGCACTAAATACGCTTATTTGATGCACTAAATAAGCTATTTATTTAGTCCAATATAGTGCCTAAAATAAACAAAACAAATAAACTTGGCTAAAGAAAAATAATAATAATGCTGTAATAAATTAGCTTATTTAGCGTGCTAAATATTATTATTTGGCACGTTAAATAGCTTTTGTAGCAGACTACAAATAGTCTATTTGACGCACTAAATAAGCTTATTTAGGGCGTTAAATAAGCTTATTCTCAAGAATTAAACTTAATGAAACCCTAAACTAACCTAATGAAACCCTAAACTAACAGTACTTAGTATGATCTAAGTAATCAAGCTCTTAGCTCTTAAAATGGAGGGAACACCAGCTGTGATCTGTGAGTTAAAAATGTGGTCATTAATACATTGTGAATAATACACAGAAAATGTATAAGTGAAGTCAATGAAAAAAATCTGCTTTTCACTAGTATTGTACATAAAAATAGCCACTGCACACGCTAATGCCGTTAATAACCACTACATTTCCCAATGGCAAAGGAATCTCAAATCAAATCAAATATGGCTTTATTGGCATGGTAATGAGCATCATACATTGCCAAAGCATACTGTAATGATGGGCCCCCCGCCCCCTCCCCCCCACATGGAGGAACGAGCAGGAGCACTTGGGGAAATACGTCTGAATGCGGTCAACAAGAGGCCAAGCTTGGCTACTTGCCAAGCGTCATCCAGATCGTATTTGTACAGCCCCGTCAGGCAACCCCCGTGGCACCCAGTCGTGGCGGCATCAGTCACTACAATACATTTAACCAGATATGGGCAGAGTAGCCATCAAAATTACTTAAGTAAAAGTATTGTTACTTCAGAAAAATATTACTCAAGTAAAAGTAACAAGTAGTCATCCAAATAGTTACTCAAGTAAATGTAAAAAAGTACTCAACAAAAAAAGTTACTTCAGTAGCGATAGTACTGAGTAAATTTCAGTAAAAATGACACCTCCCGCCTGGGAGAGAGAGAGAGACAGAGAGCAAAAGAGGAAGCGCCCTAAAGAGAGAGAGACCGCGAGAGAGAGTGCCCAAGAGGGAAAGAGAGACGTGACGTCAAGATATGTGGCAAAAGTTCCCAAACGGGTGTCGCTAAAGGCCAAGGTAATGTAACGAGTAGCGAATTGCTGACATCTCAGTCAAAAAGTAGTTTTTTTTCACCTCAAATTTACTCAAGTAAAAGTAGAAAGTGACTTGTGAAAAATGTACTCCAAAAGTTAAAAAGTACACAAAAACATTGTAACAGAGTAAATGTAATGCGTTACTGCCCAGCTCTGCATATAACAAACATATTGTAATGATGCCGCCGTGTCTGAGTTGCCACGGGGCATGCTGGGATTGAAACTGAGCTGTCGCTTGCGAACGGGTATGATCTGGATGGTGCTTGGCCACTAGCTAGGCTGGCCTCTTGTTGATTGCCATCCAGACGTGCCTTGCCTGCTCCTCCGAGTGGAGGCCCAACCATGACATTGGTGTCAGAAGTGGGATTGGCCGCTCGGTCAGATGGTGGGGTCCGTGGACGAGGAGTGCGTCAGAGATTCGGCTCCCGAGGACGGTAGCCTTGTGGGAGGGAGGCAGTGTAATGAATGGTGCCGCTGAGGTGCCGCAGGTCATGCTGGGATTAAAACCATGAGTGACTGAGCTGTCGCTTGCGGACGGGTATAAGTGTGATCTGGATGGTGCTTGGCAAGTAGCCAGGCTGGCCTCTTGTTGATCGTCATCCTGACGTACCTTCCCCGGTTGCACTTGCCTGCTCCTCCGAGTGGAGGTGCCCCAACCATTACAATATAATATACAGCAAAAAGAAACAATATAAAGCCTATATACTGTAATGAGATGCACCAGCGCGGTGCATGCTGGGCTGACACCGTTGCTGTCTCAGCCTGCACCGGCGCGGTCCTTAAATAGAGTCCGAACTAACCTTGGCAATGGCTGAGTTCAGCTATTGCCGACGTTCTAGTTCCTCTATTCCCAGCTCCTCCACGGGGGGCGCTTTCGTTACAATACATAACAATGTGCACACTGTATAGTGTCTGCAGTATAGATATGTCCTGAAATGTACAGCATTTCTATAACCCGTACTGTAAATCTAATCTACAAACTACATTTCCCAGGGACGTTTTGGGGCGAAAGACTACATCTCCCATTGTTCTGTGCGCGTGACCCCCTCCCCCCTACCCGCCGCCATATTGCTGTCGCTGTCTCATCGAAACGCTGGTGTTGTGTCCGTAAGTTCTCATCTAACATCACCATTTCTGCCTCGACCATCCCGTTAAAACCCGATCTCGTTTGCACGACGACGGCGCGGCCACACAAGAGGGGCGGCCGGCCCGCGTTCGTCCGCTGGGTCCGCTCCGATCGGACCGCACGATCGGTCAACAGCTCCTTTGTTGTTGTTTTCCAGCACTACGCTAAGGTTAGCTCGGCTAGCGGTAGCACACCTTCAAGGTACGGCTGGCGTCGGATCGGATACATATTGCGTTCAAACGTCCTGTGATGTGGTGTGCGACGATTCGTTTATTTTGTTCGGTTTAGCTCGGATTTAGGAGTAGGAGCTAGAGTTAGGGCCGCAACTAACGATCATTTTAATAAGTCGATTAGTTGCCGGTTATTGAAATAATTAGTCGATTGATGGGTTGGATATTTTCCTTTAAAACATATCCGAAATATCCAGGGCATCAACTTGAAACTGTGTCCGTTTTGTTTCTTAACCAATACATGCACATCATTTAAGTTACGTATTTTGACAGAAAGGCACACCAGAACATATACCGTGATATTTCAACTTTTCTCTTTTTATATACATGTTTATTTATCGATTATGTACACTTAATATATTGCATTTTCAGAAATGAATTAACATCGACTCAGTTGCTTGGCGATTATCGATTTATAAAATGAATTAACTAATTTAATAATCGTCATGATTAATCGACTAATCGTTGTACCCCTAGCTAGCTAGGGTTAAGGTTAGGGACTTGTGGTAGGCGGTTAGGGTTAAAAGGTTAGGAAGTTAGAATGGTTCGTGTTCGGTTAGGAGCATGGATGGTTAGGAGTTATGAGCTATGGTTTTGGGATTTGATTGGTCGTTTTGGGGAGAGTCGCACACTCCATCATACGCCAGACGTATCCGATCTAACGCCAACGCCTCTACACGCTAGTTCTGGAGGTTTGTCATTCCTCTCGCCGTTACCAACTGTTATCATTTGTACTGTTGTCCTTACTGTTATCTCTGCGAGTTACGGTTGCTTTTGTGTGTGTATTTGACCACTATGACGTCAGATCGCGTGTAAGAAAAAAAGCACCACCCGATACATATAATTGTTAGCGAGTGTTAGCATTCCGATCTTCGGAATGCATTGACACGTTATCCGTCATTCCGTGTGGCGTTTCGTTAAAGCTTTCCCTAACTTGTTCAAACGTATGAAGGGAACTGCCACGCAAAGTCAACACGGTCCACGTAAAATGCCGCCAATGCATTTTCAAGTGTAAGAGCTATGGGTGTTGATAGAGATTATTTACAGGACATAGCAAGGCTAATTTCCACCTTGTGTCCGTGATAAGCAGGTTGGATGCTTATACGTAGAAACTTTACATATAGAACATAGACTTTTTTTTTTTAAATACAAAGATACTTGTTAAATACAGAAAATAAATATGGGCACAAAATCAGTACACATGCTTATAAGAGCGCAAGGACTCGACTTGAAAAAGATGGAAGTGGTGTTCCTTGACCTCTACCATCATCAATCTCAAAATGAGGCTATTGTATTATGCACTGCTACTAGTGGTGTCTGCGGGTGTTTATGTATGATACATGACAAGACCTGGGGGCTGTGTCTATGAACAGCAATAGAGCCACGTCTGAATAGTCAGTTCCAATTCCACAGTACAGTTTGTAGGATCGGTAGCAACAGATCAAAATAGTAAATGGTAACGAGCAACACAGCGGCGTGCGGTTTGTAGACATTACATGGCAAATAATGCTGATTCTGATGTCAAAAGGGAATATTTTAAGCATGTTTTCCAGATTCCCAGAAAAGTTTATAATGACATGCCATTGCTAGTCCGTTCAGTCAAAGTCCTGCTTCTTCTGGTGTCCTTGAAGTTTTATATAAGCGTTACAAAATCTAACATCTGCCGGCTGGAATTTTCAACTATTGAACTGTTCCATTTTGTGCATACAAGCAATGCATCTAGTGTGATTCCTCAGTTATCCTCTGTAAAGCATTGCACACCATGTCAATTTCTAGATGATGGGATTTCAAAGTTGAACCTAGCATACATTCTTTTTAGATCATACTCTGTGTTCATTAACACTGTCGCCATCTAACTGCTAAATGCACCATTGAGTAAGTTGGTTGAGTAGCACGCATGATGTAGCGATATACAAAACAATTTTGACTAAAAGCTGGCAGTCCACATTGGCTCATTCAAACATATTTGCTGTAGCTTCAGCAATTGCAATATTTGCAATATTGGCAACATTGGCCTGGTCTACAAACGTGTCTGCCCAATATCCAATTGCAAGCACATCCGATCTCATGACATTGCAGACTGACCTGTACATGCGGTAATTTCATTTAGATCGCAGTCATAATAAATAATTGGTTAATTATTAATAGGAGGGCTTGTTCAGGCTGCAACCACTGAAGTTCTTTAACACAAAGCGCTGAAAGAAGTGTTAAGTTGCAATACAATAATAATTATAAATAATGTTTGATTACAGGGCTATATTGGGCATTGAAGAATGATCTAGAAAACTAGAACAGTAACTAGCTTTTGTTTTGAACATACTTGTTTTGATGTTCTTCTCATTTCCAACTTTCAAATGTTGGAAAGGAACATGTGCGCAGTCACTTAAATGTAATTAATTAAGATACTTTATTTCGTCGCACATGCATACCTGTACACTAAAATTCATCCTCCGCATTTAACCCATACCTGAGGAGCGGTGGGCAGCTATGTGCGCAGCGCCTGGGGGCCAAATCCAGTTTGTGAGCCAGTGCCTTGGCCACGGGGCACTGACTGGAGCAGGTTAACTAGAACATGTAAACTGTCACGCAGACATGTAAACTGTCCGCTGTCCGGGGTGGGATTCGAAGCCAGGGCCTTCTGTCTGTGAGGCAGCAATGCTAACCAGCAAAGGTTGTATTTTGATTGGCAGGGCCAGGCTATGTCCCGCCCTGCATGGCCCCTCAAAGGGCCGTCTTTGACATCACAAAGCCTCTTTAGTAGGGGTGCAACGGATGAAGAGACTCGCGGTTCGGACCGATCCTCGGATCAGAGGTCGCGGATCACAGATTTTTTTTCGGATTATCGCAAAAAAAAGTTTCTTTTGTTTTTGTTTTGTTATATATCTTCTTTTTAACATAAAAAAACAGTAAACAGCTTGCCTCACTTATCTTCAATGAGACAGTGTCTGAGTGACATGGCATAAAGTACAATAATACACATCCTCATCTTTCCTGAACAACATGGAGAAGAAGTTAAAGTGCAATAACACCCATTTTCATTGCACATCTCTGTGTAAATGTCCTATGGAGAACATCCCTGTCGCTAAGGCTTCATCTGGCGGACAAAAAGCGCTACTGCCCGTTCCTTTTTATTTATTTATTTATTTATTAAATTGGTTCGCGGTACACGTGTGTGGACCGCGGACCACACGTGATCCGAACGAATCACGGATCAACAGCGATCCGTT
>OMKY01220081.1:0-12405 GCA_900302395.1 Bregmaceros cantori
CTCCCCCCTCCTCTGCCTACACACACTCACACACGCACACAAGCCTTGCAAAGACAAGGAGGACCTGAGAGAGGTCAGTGTTCACGGGCGACCAGGTGAAAATGCTTTCAAGTCTGCCCCATGGGTGTGGACAGCCTTAGGGAGGTTGAACGTTCATCCTTTTAACACACACACACACATGCAGATATACACACACTTGTACGTACGTGCACTCCAGCACCGGATCTGTGAGTCTGATTCTGGCTATCAGTCAAATGAGCTGTGCCTGCGGCATTAACTCAGTGACCTAGCCAGTCCATATACACGGCAAATATGTCTACGGGCAGACCGTGACAAGTGGCTGCACAGTAAATCATCATGTGCTTTCGGTGTGTGGATGTGTGTGTGTGTTTGTTTTTGTGCAAGCATGCGTGCATGTTTGTGTGAGTGTGTGAAAGCAACTGACTCATGATACTCGTCCTTATTGGTTATAGTCAGTCTGGCACTGTTACACAGGCCCAAACAAGGTGTGTCTGTTATGTCCATGATGTTAATGTTTGAGTGATGTAGTATGCCTTTAAGCGCGTGCATGACAGTGTTGTAAGTGTGTGTGCCAGGGGCTGGCTCTGTGCACAGTCAGAAAGACTGCTTCGGCCCCATACACTGCCATGAGGTAGATTCACGTCTCCGATCTCCAGCTGCAGATCTACTTCCCTGGTCCTCCCTCCCAACCTCCAAAATTGTGGCCACAATTTTTTTGACAAAACTTGAAAATAAAAACTAAAGCAGAGTTGTTCTGAGTTCGAACTTATGCAGTGTCCATTTTGTGCTCCCATATTCACATTCACATTGGGCAATGTGTCTTCTCTGTCTCACCTGCTCTCGCACTCTTTTTCTCTCTCTACATTAAAGTAGAATGTAAAGCACACCTTGTGTTTTTCATTTCTATAAGACAGAGGACTGGAACTGCGGTAAGTACAGACACAGACATACACAGGTGCAAGGAATGCAGATGTTTATATTAAATGTACATAAAAGTTTTGTTTAGGTGTATCTGGGTAAGTTTAGGTGACACCAATTGCTCATTCCGTGAAATAGCAATAAGCAAGTATAGTGGTTACATGAAAATAACCTCTAGCAAATGCAATTGGACAAAGCATTCTTTAAAATATTTCTCTTCAGGCACTGATGCTGTATTGAAAATTTACAGTAAATTGCAATATAACTAATAGAATAAAAATGCAAACAAAAAACATAACCTGTCGCTAAGCACTCCTCTACCCCGGTGATCACTATAACCCACTAGTTGCCAGCCATCTGGTCTCCATTTTTGTGGAAGATTTGGGTTACCATATCAGCAGCAGACAACCAACACAAATCAGGATTTTGAAAACAAAAAGCACACGCTTAACTCCCGTCCAAAGTGCAACCACATTGTTCTTTGATTTTGCCCAGTCTGCCCAGCAGAAGGTAACTCTGGCCAGACAGGGCAACGCGGTACCGCGTTTTGCGTGTGTTACTGTTTACCCACTAATTTTCATAGATTTTAAAAAATATTTAAACGAACATTTTCATCACAGTTTTTTTTTTTCAGAGTTCCCGGGTGTGTTCTCACACAAAAAAAAATCCGCTGACCCATTGCGCAACTTCCGCAGGCGGAGCCAAGGGGAGAAGAAGAGGCTTTGACCGGTATAAACTGTCATGATTTCTGGTGGTAGTTGTTAAAACTACCACTGTGCATAGAATATAGAAGTATGGATGTATGGATGCATGTTAAAGGTGTGTGCTCGGTGGACCTGGATGCAATGCCTACTAGGCATTAAGCCCAAGAAGAGTGTTGTTAAACTCTCACAAAACGCCAGAGCCACTGGCAGGACAATGTGAGCGTGAATGGAGACTCACAATAATAATTTAGCTCTATACAGACAGACCACATATGCAATCGGGCCGACCAGCTGATCTCATAAACACAATGGAATGCATACGAGAGTATAGTGACTCGAGATGGTCGCAACTTGTCGTAGAGTTTTAATCACAGATCAACCTGCTTTTCTCCAACTATGACGATTGGAGAAGAGACTACGGAATTATTGAGTTGCACATCACGGTAGCTGCTTAGATGAAGCAAATGCACGAACAGACAGGTGAAAAAATCTAGCATTAACACCTGCCTGTCAAGCAGGCTGAATCGAACGAACGCCTGCACCTAAATAGAGTGAGCACAGGTGTTAGCAGTTAGCCAGTTAGCCTTACTCTTCTTCATGGCTCAACTCAACCGAAGGCAGACACCCAGTGCCTTGAGCGGGGCAGGTAGCGCCCCCTACAGCATGCCTTTGGAAGCGGCGCCGCTAACCCTTGAAAACATAAACAGTTAAAATGGCCGCCTTTGAGCTCCCGTGGCCGGCTGGAAAAACATTTAACAGCCGCAGTAACAAACATAGACAAACAAATCAGTGCCCCCTGGAGATTGCGCACTGTTTCCCGCTGCCTGGACATAATGGACTCGATTGCCAAGCCAGAAGAGTGGCAATCTGGAGCTTTTTCGAGGGCTGTCAGGTACAACGCTGTACGTTTTCATTTTAAATTGAAAATGTGAGATTCTGTTGGCAAATGGCACCCTGCTGGAATCGAAAGAAATTGGGCTAAAAAATTGGGTAAAAAAAAAATACCGGAGTAATTCGGCCATTGGTACGTCCAGCACACATGAGGGAAGGTAAAAAAAAAACATGCCGAGCATAGCAAGTCCAGTCCAATGGAATTAAAATCTCGATGAAACTTCACCAAACTTTCACATGCGGTAGCACACGCATCCCTTTATGTACTGATTTATTTATTTATTTTTGTTAAATGCATGACAAAAAAAAACCTTCTCAACAAGGTATCAACTTTTATTATGGACCTTCTATGGACTACAGGGACGAATTTCTTCTTCACTTATGTACAGTGCACATACTGCAGTAGTGATTGCTTCATGACTGCAACAGAAGCAGAGCTTCCCTAAAAATGTCACTAAACGAACTGGTCAAATGTACTGTGTTGTGCTTTGTGCTACAAATTAATGTGCTAATCATTCGTTGAGAATATTTTTTATCACATGTAACTGATGCAGTTTTATTCCAGTCTTCTTCTCATTAAGGTAAAATTAATAAATGCTAGGCTTTGTCACGCCCCCGGACTGCGCTGCATCCATGAAGCCCAACGTTCAATGCTGAACTGCTATGTTGAAAAAAGACAGATACGTTGAAACTAGTCAGTTATTGGAGTCTCGTCACGCCCTCTGACTACTGGACGCTCGGCTTCTAAGTGCAAGTGCATAGGAATGGTCACAGCATCGGAAGAGTGCACGCTGACCGAGACTGAAACCCTGTTTGATTGATAGAGAGGTGAGCGAATCACCTTTGTTCTCCACTGCACTCCACAGATGACAGCTTGCTGTGTCTACTGCATTTGTGTTAGAATTCAATTCTGTCTGAGAGGGGGGAGTGGGGGCGGCGGGGGGGAATGGTGGCAGAGCGGTTATGGAGTGCGCCCCCACAACATAGGTCAAGCAATGCCACGGGTTCTAATCCCCTTTCTTTTTCATTTTTTCTGCGATGTCTCCCCCTGACTCTTCATCCCAGTTTCCCAGCTAATTCTATCGCTATCTCTCAATAAAAAGAATGAAAAATGGCGCTTGAGCCGAAAAAATTACTTATTCACGCTTTTGTTGTGCAAGACTTAACTCTGGACCACATATCCCACACCTCATTCATTTGTTTTCTTTCTTCTTGCGAGGTTCACACTTTATTTCCAGTGTTGTCACAGTTACAATTTTTTTTTACGTTATTTATTCCGACAGCGCCGTTTTTCCATCTTTATTGGATAGGATTAGTCGGAAACTGGGTTGAAGAGATCGGGGGTAGACATTGCATACAAGTCGACGAGCGGAGTCGAACTCGCGACACTGCGGACGCTGCAGTAGACACAGCGCCACTAACATGAATCGGGTCGCGTTAGGTGCGGTGTCCATAACCACTCGGCCAACGCGGACCCCGACTGCTTTATTTTTATTTTTTTCCAGGCCATTCAGGCTGTTTTTTCCAAGCTTTATTTATTAGGGTTAGTGGAAACAGGTGAAGATGGGGGGTAGACATGCGGGAAATACGTCGGTGGTGGGATTCGAACCCCCGCCCCATTAATAAGGCATATGCGTGCTTTCCAGTGCACTGCCTAACCGACTGAGCTACTGGGCAGCACCGACTGCTTTATTTTAAATGTAAATAATTTGCTTCCTTCATTTCCTTTTACACTTGAATCAAATAATTTCTAACGAATTATTTGCTATCAATTGCAACTTTTCATAATATCACATGGAACATTTGCTGTCACAAGTGGCGCTCTTGCGCCACTTACTATAGCCTGGGATTTGCGGCTAGAGGGCGCTATGCCCTTAAAGCGCTGGGCGCCAGTCCCAGGAGGAGTCACGAGGAAGAAATGCTAATGCTAACGACTAGCACCTGTGGCTCCTACTATTTAACCAGCAGGCTCCGTCGGTTCTGCCTGCTGGCATTGACTTGGATACCTAGAGGCTGAGTATCATTTTAACTTCCCTTTAGTTAAATAACTCCGCCTCTCCCCATGCGGTTATGGGTTTCGGCGGGAGTCTATGTTTAAATACAATCTTTTACTCCCGTCTGTTGTGCGTAGCTCTCTCTAGCAGCAAACTGTAACTAGCGACTCAAAACACTCTGTAGTCCCTTCTCCGGGGACGGCTAGCAATGATTATCACACTCGGCAAGTTGTGGCCATCTCGAGCCACAAATACACTCGTATGAATTCCATCTGTGTGTGTGAGGCTAGCTGGTTCGCACGGAGTCGCATCTACGGTTTGTCTGTCTAGAGCTAAATTATCTCCGTGAGTCCAATCCTTACTCACGTTATTCGGCCAGTATCTCTGGCGTACAGTGAGAGTTCCACAACACTCTCCTTGGGCTTAATGCCCAGTTAGCATTGTATCCAGTTCCAAACTCCTATATTGCATGTTCAATGGTAGTTGTAAACAACTACCAGCAGGACCCGTAACATTTGCACATTTGGAAGACATGATGTAAATTGTTGAAATTATTCTATTTTTAAAAAATATTAAAAGTACCGGTATTATAAATTATACAGCAAATATTATTTGTGTTTTTGTTCAACAGAACAAAACACGTTTTTGTTGAACAGCTGCATGCTATAACAAATACTTTGATGGATTTTTTTTTTTTTCAAAGAGTAATACAAAAGTAACCCCTTCTCAATCCGTGTTTCATTCATATTTCAGAAATTAAGATGCAGTGCCAGAACACCTTAAAGTTTTATCATTACTTTTTTTATTTCCAGAAGTGGGTTTTAAACTTCGCATATGCAATGTACAAAATGACCTCCTGTATAATATTTAGAACTTCGTATGTTCGTAGTAAGTCGTATATTCAAACCACAACTTGCAGGGCAACAGAGGAAAGATGTGTGATTTATTGGTGTTTCTGAAAGACAAGTAGTTGGACAGTGCAACGCCTCAGCTGTACAGCATTGAACACTTCTCCTACTTGAGGCAACCCAAGTCTTACATCCACACTACAATGGGTCATGGCCGTTTGAGCAGCCTTGCTCTGCTGGCCATTGAGAGGACACTGGTCAAGTCCCTGGAGAAGGCGCTTAGTTGGTATAACAGGGTCACATAACATTTTCTAAACAAGGAATGGAGGAGTGAATTTGCATATAAATAGACACATTTTATGATGTAGGATGTATGATGTATGTGTCATATATATTGTAATAAAAAATTGTTTAATTGTTTGAAAAAAAAATATTTGATTAAATATTATCGATTGCTTAATTGATTATTGATTAGACTAAGACAAACACACACACACACAAACCTCACCTCTCTGTCTTTTTCTCATTTTCTCTCAATTAATGTATTTCTCACCCCCACCCTCTGTGTGTCTCAATGTCTCGCTTCTGCCTCAACCTCCAAGGTGGGAGTGTGCGTGTGTGTGATGAGGGTGGGGGGCGGGGTGGTGCGCAGGGTCATAGCGTGGGAGCGGCGGGGGTCATGAAGGTGTGGGAGTGTCCGACAGGGCGAGGGCGGGACATGGACCTTTGTTGTCCAGAGCGTCCTTATAATCGGGGGCCCCTGTGCACCATACGGACATAATGGAGGAGCAGTGAATGGAGCCGAATGGTGTCCATTATGACGGTGTGTGTCGCTATTCTTCTTGTTTGTTTGGGGCCGCGTCGTCTCACGTTTAGAGCTCCTTGTCGGTCTAATCAGGCGTGCACACGTCTTGTGTGCGGACCCCTTGTCGAGGTCGGCCTTGGGTCCACCTGGGGGCTGAGGTTACGTGCTAGACAATGAACGGACAGGCCGTCGATGAGGATGAAATTTAAATGCTTGTTAAGCACTGCCGCTATGCGCAGCACTCTTGCGCTATCTGTGTCACTTTCTAAGTGTTCTTTTCCCATTTAACTATTTCAGGGCTGTGGAGTTCCGCAGACGTATTACAGAAAAAACATGCTTATTGCCAAAAGTGTCTAAAGCCCAATTAGCACTGTCATTGAATTATGTGGGGACTTCTGGTAATTCGCAACTACCCCACAACGTCTGTGTTATTTTGTCGACCGCTCTGACAGGATAAGCAAAAGCCTGACTTTTGCTCAATTCAAGACATTATAACATAAGACATTATATGTGCTCACACGAGTACACACATACACAGACTTCACTCTCATACACACACATGTATTAATAAAGTTGAACAAATTCAGAATTCAAACCATTGTGGTGTTTCGCCAAATCACAGTAGGTAACTCGCAGTGGAATTATTACTCTGCAAATCACGGACATTGCGCAATAGCACATCATATGAATCACAGACGTCCTCCGCAATTAGTCCAAATTATTCGCATTATAGCCCATTTATACTGTGTTACTAATGGAAACAAGTAGTAGTAAGATGGTAGTTTCATCCATCAGTTTGTCTGTTAGTCAAGAGCTTGGCAACCCAGTGAGCTCCAAACGAGATGGTGCAATATCACAAGAAGCTGTGGGGGCAGTAGAGAGACACGGGCGCTTTGGCTGCTCTGTCATGGCTCAGCACCGGCCTCTAAAGTATTTTTTTTTATGTACATCCGTATATGGACGGAGGCATGAACACAATCTCGGGGAGCAATGTCTGGAATGGATAGACACATTTGGTCTGGCTCCGTAGGGTATAACGAGGGAATGTAAGAAGATCAAATTGATTTGAATCACAATTTTTGAATCACATTTTTTTCCGTAAACGTATCCGACATCCTGCATCTCGTTTGTGGAGAATATTTGGTGGATCTTCAAACACCACTGTGAATTTTTGGTTGGCACTAAAAGAGTTGTAACAGACTCTCTGTCTGCCCAAGTTTCTGATTCTCTAATCTGTATGTCTGCTTATCCCACCCCCTCTCCTTCCCCCTCTGTGTCCCTCCCTCTCTGTCCCCCTTTTGCTCTCTTCAATAAAAAAAAAAAGCTTAATTAAACAAACATCCATATTGTTGCACTATCAAGGTAAGTTTATATACATCCTTTTACATCTACTAAAACTGAATTGATCAACTTTACTTTGAAAAGAAAAAACAACATTTATTTTTAAGTTATTTTTTTGCCCGCAAGCGCCATTTTTTTCATTCTTTATTGAGATATAGTGATAGGATTAAATCGGAACCGCAGGATCGTGCTCTATAACCACCCTGCCACCACTCCTCCGAAATTAACCTTTTTTGTTCTGCCTACACTACAGAAGAGAAAACAAAGACATCATTATATCCTTACACTAAATTTCTATTTCCCAGCCATACTCAAAATCTGCCAAAGGCAAGACTAGGGCACGTCCAAGAGCCATTCACAAAGAGGCAGTGAGCGTTGCGCACATATTGGCGCACAAAACACATACATGGATAGTGAGGCAAACAAAATGGGAGGAAAGACCGTTGGGGGTCACCACGCTCGCTTTGCAGCATGTGTGTATATAGACGGGCCCTAGTGCTGGCTCTTACACACAAGGCGCCACAAGGGGGAAATGTTATATTATCGGCCAGGGAAAGTAGCGCCCAAGGCGGCTATTTTGCCTGGCTCTCTGCTTTACAACAGACATCGCTAACCGCCTCCTCCCCAGTGTCCGCCTTAATTTTCATGGATTCTAATGGTTGTTTTGGGTTGTCTCACACCCGTATAGACTGACAGCATGACAGTTTTTGCAGGAGTGATTCTACTGGGCAGAATCCTCAAGTACTCTGTGAAGTTTATTCCTGGACCGGAATTCAACAAGAAGGCAGGTTTGAACTTGTTCATAACTTATATAGACAGACCAGGGAACATGCTGGAACATGATGTCACAATGCACTTGTCATAAGCCAGCCCTCTCTATGATGTACATTGCTGACCAATATTGTATCAGCTTTAGCCCTGCTTGACCACATGGTCTGAACCTCATGGTTCTGTTCTGTAGAACGGATCGATAATATAATATGTAGATATATTTTTTTTCTTCAATGTCCACTCTAACAACAATATGAATAATCCCATATAGCTTATAGCTAGCCTAGAATATAGCTAGCCTAGCAAATACAATTATAAAGGTCTAAAGTATTTACTTAGAGTTCTCTGGTGATTACCGACCACGTGGCAACCCTGCGGTTGATTTCCATATAGCATGGGTGTGACGGGAGTCCCGTCACGGGACATAAATTAGTGTCACCAAATGAACGCATTTTTTTCTCGTCTGTGACTAGAAGTATCTCTTTTTGAACCATCGGAGCAGAGCACTTAGAGGAATATAGACTCGATTTCGTAACCATCGCTGGACAGAGCAACAATGTTTGAGGCTAGTCAGAAAAGCGTCATTGTACATATCAAAGTACACATTATAATGTGTGTGCTTCCAACAAAACCAGTTGATGCTTGTAACGGCGTCAGAAGTCCCGAAAATGCCATGAAGGCAGATGGGAAGAGACACCCAACGTCAATTCTCGTCAAAGATGATGCCAATAGAGTTTAGTCTGACAAGCCAGAATCAACAAATCGTCCACACATCGCACACCATTAGCCTGGTCTAAGCAAGGTCGAAAAACGTGTAAAAAAATTGTGTCAATCAAATCGAGTTATCCAGTTACAGCGCAGCAGGTGGGACTGGCGTGGAGGCGTGACAGGTGGCGGGATTCTTTTAAAATAATCAAATCGGGCTAACCAATCACAGCGCGGTAGAAGTATGACGCATGACTCGAGCGGCCCTAACTTTGGAAACATAAACAGAGCAATGAGCAGCTCTCCGTTATTCCGAGACCTTTGTTCTTCTGAGACGTGTTCATTACTGGATTGTTCTCCAATTATGGCCGCTGTTGATGACTTTTGTCGTTGCTGCAGCCAGAACCTCCACATTCATGGAGTTATAGCATACATCCTTGATGTATTCAACAGTTCACCTGTTCTTTTTTTTCCCAGCCCATTCAGACTGTTTTTTCCAAGCTTTTTTATTAGGGTTAGCGGAAACTGGTGAAGATGGGGGGCAGACATGCGGGAAATACGTCGGTGGCGAGATTCGAACCATTGACTCACCGCGCCATTGTGGCATATGTGTGCTTTCCCGTGCTCTGCCTAACTGACTGAGCTACTGGGCGGTACAGTTTGTCTGTTCTTACTTGGCAAATGGTCGCTCTGCTAGCTGGGTTCAGTATGACGCCGCCGCTGAATTGTCCACAAAAATCGTCTCGACTCTGCAGAAAATGCTTTAAAGCTTTCAACGGACTGCAGCGGGATTTCCCCTACTTCAAAACAATCAATGCGGGAGTCCACGTCAGAGCTTGAAAATGTGGCAGCGTCATGTACCAAACTCTGCCCATGTCTCGCGGGCGCTCATACCAAACTCCGCCAATTTGAATACCAAATTTCCGCAATTCGAATAAGGACCGTCCTAAAGGGATGCTGATTGGTTTGCCTCTATAGGGGTGAAGTCTGCCAGATTGGTCCGGAACCAATGTACTGACAATTTAAGCATATAGTCCCGAACGCTCCAACTCCCTATGGATGCAGTGGAACCAGGGCTTAAATAGAGCTTGGGCATGGTGACGTCACAGCTTGGGGGCGGCAGACATTTTGGCAACCGCACATGAGATGAAGTACATGCATTGTCACGTCTATTGTATTGGGTACTGCTCGGGCATCTCACATAACACATGTCAAGAAGAAAGTAGCCAAAAGTAACTTTATTTTGAACATATTGATGTATGTATTAAAGAGTCAGGTAATGCGTATGCTATACTTCACGCTCATCCACCCATAATTGAGCTATTGTGCTGAGGTATGGGGCAACACATATAGGACCAGGCCGAATCATTTATGCACATTACAAAAACGAGCGGTACGAATAATAGATAAAGGCCACTACAGAGATCACACAAATAGATTATTCATAGGATATAGGATATTGAGAATTTGTGAACTAATCACGTTTCTTCTAATGATGTTTAAGGCAAAAAGTAAGACACTGCCAACCACACTACAGCATTTATTTGTATTTAGCTCAGAAAGTGACAATAGTAGGAGACAAAAGATTTTAAACACCAGGTTGCGAGAACCAAAAGAAAATCTGTCCCTCAATAACAGGAGTGGGCTCATGGAACGCTCTCAATGATGATTTAAAAGGATGTTTAACAACAACACCAGTTTTTTATTTAAAAAATGGCTTTCATCCAATATGAAGACCATGGTTGAGTTATAGTTTTCACTTAAGTGAAATAAGAAAATGTCAGATTGTGCCGCCTAATATATGTCTTTTTTTTTTAATAAGCAAGGGCAGGAGTTATAAGAATGTATTCTTCTTCCTGTCCTGTTCGCTATGGAGCTTTATGGCAAGCTGTGATAATTATGTTGATGATGATGATTTGCTGTTATTTTCCATGTGAATAAAATCATTCATTCATCCATTCATTCATTCATTAATTCATAGAAATTGAAATTAACTATAGTAATGCTATTAGTCACCAGCAGATGGCAGCCTACTCCCGTGGATAAATCAATAATAGTGTAATGAATGGTGCGGCTGAGGTGGTGTGGGGCATGCTGGGATTGAAACCATGAGTGACTGAGCTGTCGCTTGCGAAGGGGTATAAGTACGATCTGGATGATGCTTGGCAAGTAGCCAGGCTGGCCTCTTGTTGAACGTCATCCAGACGTGCCTTCCCTTACACTTTCCTGTTCCTCCGAGTGGAGGCGCCCCAACCATTACAATAGTAATTCAACTCTCATCTTTGTCTGACCCAGGGCTCCGAACCGGTTCAAGGAACAAAAAGGAAAACTGAAAACGAACACAATTTTACGGAATTTTATGAGGAGCGGAAACGGCTCCCAAAATGTCTGCCGCCCAACCTGTGATGTCACCATGCCCAATGCCTATTGACATGGAAATGTGCGGGTGTCAGACACACGGGACATGCAAAAATTGAAGTTGAATGTGTGGAGGGGAGGGGTGTGTGTGGAGGGGGCAGGGAAGAGCGGTAGCCTGGCAAGCCAGACCCAATGCATCGTCCACGAATTGCACATTGCTAGACGCTGCAATTCGTGGACGATGCATTGGGTCTGACTTGCCAGGCTAGGAGAGCGGCACATCAATTCGAATTGAGTCACCTGAACGCACGTTACAACTATAGATTGACACACCATTCAAATGGGCGTCAATTGGGTGGAAACACATCGTTAAATGTAGTGGGGGAATGCTTTATGTTGTGATCATATGCAATCATATGCTGGAAGCTTTGAACATAAATCTCCTATGCGATGCTTTGTTAGTATCAATCCACATGATGGAATCTTGTGCATGCATACGCATGAATGCTATTTTATTCAATAAAAATATTTCTGTGACAAGAGTTATCTGACTAAAACCTAAATCATTAACTTGCTATCCATTTACAAGACACATAAGGTGTTTGTTAAGATGCATTTATGGTGTGTGTGTGTGTGTGTGTGTGTGTGTGTGTGTGTGTTTGTGCGTGTGTTTGTGTGGGTGAACCGAAATTGCTGCAGTTTGTGAAAACATAATCGAAAATCCTCCCAGATTTGACACCTCTCTGGGGCTGGATTTCAGGCACACATGCACAGTGACACACACTGCAGGCATATGCTAATTTAGACCTATTTGACAGAGATACAGCCGGGAAAGAAGTTGAGACACTGTGCGAGTGCATGTGCAGATGGGTAAATACTGTAGTGAATGCACGCGCGGTGCATTCTGGGCCGCCACCGTTGGCGACCCTGCATGTGCCTACACGCCTCTGTATAAAGAGTCAGAACGAAGCTTGACAATGACTGGGCTCAGTTATTGTCGACCCGAGTTTCTCTCTCCCCAGCTCCTCCACGAGGGGCGTTTGCATTAC
>OMKY01220101.1:0-14254 GCA_900302395.1 Bregmaceros cantori
AACTTCCTAATGACGAACAGTCAGTTGCCTAATTTGGTACAGTGAAATGTAGTGTTGAACAGTTGAACTTAATGTTAGACACATTACCATAGTTTGTTTTAGGGGACAGTGAAATGTAGGGTTGAACAGTTGAACTTAATGTTAGACACATTACCATAGTTTGTTTTAGGGGACAGTGAAATGTAGTGTTGAACAGTTGAACTTAATGTTAGACACATTACCATAGTTTGTTTTAGGGGACAGTGAAATGTAGTGTTGAACAGTTGAACTTAATGTTAGACACATTACCATAGTTTGTTTTAGGGGACAGTGAAATGTAGTGTTGAACAGTTGAACTTAATGTTAGACACATTACCATAGTTTGCCTATACCATAGTTTCACTGGAATTCATTAGTTTAGGGAGGATCCAGAGCCACTGGAGCTTAGGTGTCCCACATTAGGCAGTGGCCCACTTTAGGGCAATCCACCCTAATTGAATGTGTTCCAAATGTGAGTAGCTTTTACACAGTCGACCTGTTCCATGTTCAACGAGGAGCTAGGTTTTTAGCCTGCTATGGTTAGCACGGTTTACTAACCACGCTACACATTATCATTATGTATCCCTGCACTGTGGACGTGGGCCTCCGTGAGCTACGTGTGAGCAGTGTGTAAACTTTGTATGCGTTTGTGTGTGCGCGTGCTTATATATGTGTAAGTGTCTATGTGCTTGTATGTGTGTGTATTTGTGTGTTTGCTTGTCGGTATGTTTTAATGTCTATGTCCATATATTTTGGCATACAAGTACGAATGTGAGTGGACTTCATGTCTTTGGATATGTACTATGTGCTGTTGTGTGTGTGTGTGTGTGTGAACTTTTGTTTGTCCCCGTGAGTGTTTGTTGATACACTCGGTCCAACTGAGGACATTCCTTTATGGTCTTTTTTGAGCTGTGGTTCTGGCCCGGAATGAGATGGACCCGGACGCTTCAAAACAGGCCACAGCCGGACCGTGGCCAGCATGTAGTAATGGATTGCCACAGAAGTTCAGGCTTTGGGCTCTGAAATCATTATCCACCATTACCCTCCTTCCCTCTGGCAGGCGCTACAGGGCCTTGCTCCCATGGACAACTAGGCTCAGGAGTTTCTTCCCGCGTGCAGTGATGTTGTTGAACTCTACATTAGTAGTCCACATTTTAGCATGACTGCTACTTTTGATGTGTTAATGTTCTAGTTACCTGTGCCGTGGCTGTGCCCCAGAAGCAGGTTATGTTTTTGGTCGCGTTTGTTTGTCGCCAGGAAAAGTGAAAAAGTTGTGCACGGATCTGGATGAAATTTTTAACCATCTGACAGCATATGAATGGAATAAGATATAATGAGTATATAATTATTATTTTTTTATTTTCATGCTTTCGATAAACACAGATGCAAAGATGAGTATTGACTTTTCTCTCTGTAAAAGGTCACGGCATGTACCAATTTGGACAAGAGCTGATCTTAATTAACATCGTTATCTTCAGTCAGTTAACAATTGCCACCACCTGTTCACAGTGCACATGGCAAGGCAAAACATGGCAACACATTCAGATACAAGCAGTACCTAAGGTCAGCTCTGTGTAGAGAGCAATCTCAAGGAAAACTCACCAAACATGTGGCTCTAGTCCCCAGGCTTTCGATCCATTCTTAGTTCAAAGTTCATTGTTCAAAATTAGGAACGTGCTGAAATCACTGCTGTGTCAAAAACACAGCACTGTGCTGCCCAGTAGCTCAGTCGGTTAGACAGTGCACTGGAAAGCACGCTAATGCCTCAGCGGCGCGGTGAGTCGGTGGTTCGAATCCCACCACCGACGTATTTCCCACATGTCTACCCCCCATCTTCACCTGTTTCCACTAACCCTATAAATAAAGCTTGAAAAAAAAAACAGCCTGAATGGGCTGGAAAAAACATTTAAAAAAAAACACCACCATTTGGGGCAATAGGAAATTGTTACCTATTTTTTTGCACCGCTTCACACCGAGTAAGAAGGCCTCTGCGTCTATCCGTGAAGGCCATTTGTTGTCTTCTCTTGCTCTCGTAAATATCCTGCAACAACACAATGTCTGGAGATATAGAACATAAAGTATTTGTTTCTGGTCTGCTCCACATTTTAAAATCGTAATAAACTGACACTAGTGTAAGTCTGTATAATGACCCAGAGAGGAGACAAAGGGAGGGTTTGAAAACCCTTTATTAGCATGTGAACGAAAACATATTATTTTGATATATATTTTGAGAAGACCAGAGGTCAGAGTGGAGCACAAAGTCTAAGAACTGTCAGTGGCTTCATTATCAGACACGTTACTCATCTCAATGTTCGAGTCCACCGGGCGAAATCAGGTTCCGGTGGAGACTCCAGGGGGTCGTGCTGTAGGTAGAGGAGACAGCCCCCAGATGAGTTCAATCCCCAGGAATTGTACAGTTATCCAAGGAAACTTCATTTGGTGTGACGTGCTTATTCAGGTAGACTAACCTGAGCCAAGGCTTTGGGGCTGCGTCCTTCCGTGGTCGGACGCTGTCTTAAATAGAGGCGGACTGTTGATTAATGATGCGGGGCAGCTGCGTTCCGGACGATCCGTGCGCGAGCGACGGTGATGGGCGGGCCGCGGACGATGCCCCATGTTCGTCCAGCTGTCCACGCTGACTTGTAACAACTAGTCCTCCCTCCTTCCAAAGCTGTCCTGTCCAACCGTAGACTGATTGTCAGTACACTGCAACGTAGAACCAGTTCAAATCACAGCAGAGTGCAGAGCGAAGCAGTCCAAATTTGTTTGAGATGCAAGTGTGTTGGATAGCAGTGTGGCTTGGGGTGGCTATATGTATCATTTTAATTAATTCATTAAAAAGACAATGGCAAACCATTCAGGACATTACTTTGCGTTGGCTTTAGTAGTCATTGTGCCGTGTATGCGTCTGGTTTCCAAGCAACACTTTTCATATTAGTTTTCCGTTAAATGATTTTGTGCACACTGCACACACACACACACACACACACATACTGAGCACAGGTTATTTTCACCTGTGCCTATAATGTGTGTAATTAACATGCATTAATTGCCTCGCAGCAGAGTTATGCAAGCTTGTTGATGACTTTCATGTCACCATGACAGTATGTCAGGCCTGTAGAGGAGAACGTTATAGTTTTATGTAATGCCGAGATAACTTTTAAAGGCCAACATACATTCACGTGGAACTCCCTTTACCTAAGGCTCTTCTGTGAAGGTCTTCTATGTGTCATATTATTGTTATGAGTTTCGCTGGTAGTTGTCCACAACTACCATCGAGCGTGCATGCTTGGTGTTACTGGATACAATGCCTACTAGGCATTAAGCCCAAGGAAAGTGTTGTGGAACTCCCACAGTACGCTGGAGATACTGGACGAAATAACGTGAGCAAAGACTGGACTCACGAAAACAATTCAGCTCTAGACATTTCAAGAGGAGACTGCGTGTCTATGAGGAGTCAGACAAAATGAAAGAAAATGGCGGCGCAGATAACGTCATGAAGACATACACGGAACAAGACAAGAGTTGCAAAATGTTCCCCAGAAAAGAAGTCTACAGAAAAGAAGACAAGACTTGCTTCAAGTGTGGAGACATTTGGCACGAGCATGCCATATTAAGGTGTGGTGTGGCCACTGCAAAAGTCACTCACACAAAATCAAGAAGAAAAAGTTGGGACAAGATGACGTGAGGAACGTCACAGAGCAACACAGTGATGGCAAAGACTATCTTTTTCAAGCAAAAGAAGAGAGACCGCAAGTCAAGATGAAAGGCATCATGGTGGATGCTGGAGCTACATCGCACATCATCACCGACATCAGCAAGTTCAAGAGCTTCGACAAGTCATTCCAGGCTGAAAAACATTCAGTGGAACCAGCTGATGGGACAAAGCGCTGTGGAATAGCGCAACGGCGTGGGACAGCGATCATCCATCTTCCACGTCGAAGGACGACAACACAGAGCACAGCTACAGAATGCTCTGTACATACCATCATATCCCCAATGACATCTTCTCCGTAGCAAGAGCTCCACAAGGTGGAGCGACAATAACTTTCAAGAAAGGGGACAGTCACATCTGCACAAAGAGTGGTGACAGGTTGGAAATACATGAAAGTGAAAAATTGTGTTACTTACCCATTGTTGAAGTTGATGATGTTGATCAATGCATAACCAAAACAGGAAAAGAAGTGGAAACAGACAACTGAGTCATATGTTGTATATGTTGACAGGGAACTACTTCCCAATGGGAACGACAACAAAGAGAATGTTGACGTTAATAATTCAAAAGAGAATATGACAGGTCAAAGTGTTGAAAGTGGTGCTTCTGAAAATGTGTCTGTACAGGCTGAATGTACCCAGCCAGGTAAAGTCACTGAGGTGACAACCAAGAGAAACTCACCAGCGTACCTACAGGACTATGAAACCGGTGACGCAGAGGATACACTACAAACATGCGTGGATTTATTCTACAGAGCGGTATGTGATATTCTTCAAAGCTACCAGGAAGCCATCACCTCATCTGACTCCAAGCAGTGGAAGGATGCTATGGACGAGGAGATGCAGTCACTGATGGAGAATGGGACATTCACCCTCACCCATTTAACACCGGGCAAACAAGCAGTGAAAAAATGATGCACATGGACATTTCAAATACAAGGCAAGATTCGTAGCAGAAGGCTACAGTCAGAAACCAGATTAGGAGGATTGCCCTAGTGAGCAAATTATTGCTGAAGAAGTTTGCTCAGTACATGTTTGGTGGTAAAGGGTAATTTGTATTTTTGTTTCAGGTAACAGCGAGCAAAGAGCGAGTGGGGGTGTTGAGAATACGCTCTAACTCACTATAACTGTAAATAGTTTGTGAATAGATCATGAGATCTGACATTGTGTGACATCACAATGACTGTTGTGGGGCAGACTGACTTGCTCAGAGTTGTTAGTTGGTGTCTAGCACTCATCATAGGAGTAGCTGTGTCTATGTTATGCTGTCTTTGTCTGAAGATTAAATAATGCCTCAGCATTTAGCTGAAGAGAAGACTGAGTTGACCTCTATTTATCTTCTTTATGCATCGATCTCGCATAAACCTCGTAACATATACGTTTGCGTTTGTGCAGTATACAAGGAAGATTGTTGTTATTTTGTGGGCGCAAGTGGCGTTTTTTTTCATTCTTTATTGAGAGAGAAATAGTGACAGGATTAAATCAAGGGATGAAGAGTCGGGGGGGAGACATTGCACAAATGTTGGAGAGGGGATTAGAACCCATGCCACTGCTTGACCTATGGTCCGGGGGTGCGCTCTATAACCGCTCTGCCACCACGCCCCCATAAGTGAGAAAATTGACAGTGCTGCTGTAACACTGGTTGACATGTATTCAACACGGTGCGCGTTCCGAGTGATGTGAGAAAGCCACGCAGGTTAATGTATAGCCATGGCAACTGAGAGACGCTGCTATACACACAGAACACTTGTTTTTTGTAAGCTTTATTATCTGCCGTGCTCCAAGGAAATTAAACCAGTATTTAAAATCACCCTCGTCCTTGACAGGGAAATTAACCAAAGACTTTACAAAAAATATATATATATATTATATTCATGGTCCTTATATATCTCTCTCTGAAAAATGGTGCGTGCGCGCCAAAAAAAATAACTTACAAGAAAAGTAAGAACCAAAACATATTGGTAACAAAAGGCATCCCTCCTTGACATGTCAGCCAGCATAGAAGAGTAGGCTGATAAGACTAACGTGGTTATTGCAGGGATAATGGAAATCATACCAAGAGCTGTGCAGTAATTGTTGATGCCCAACAATTACATGATCACTATTGTTGACAGTTTTATTTGTACACCAGCTGCTGCTACATGACCACATAGATTCCGGCTCAATTGGAAATTTCTGCAACGACAAAACTTTAAAACGAACATAAAAATCACCTTCCTCTGCACATTTGCAGGGTGGCTGGGCTGAAGAAACTGGCCAAGGCATCTTACTAGAATGGCTCCCTAGGATGGAATGGACCACTGGTTAGAGACACCGAAAATGCTGAAGAGTTATGCTGTGTCCCAATCCTCATCTTGGAAAATAAACGTAGCCCTTGGTTTTCGTGTTCCCATGAATATCAAGGACTGCCCCTTGTCTCAAGTTGTCAAAGGTGGCACCAAGAGCAAAAGTGAGACGCAGACATTATTGATACAGGGCCGTCAATGGCGATGTGGTTAAAGACACTGAACCTAACGACAGCCTCCATTCATAGTGGAGCTGTGGTTTAGATCAAAGCGTCCCTAGTGCCGCAAGTTCTACTCCCTCTACTCGAGAGGGAATTTTACCGCAAGCAGCCGGTAAAAATCCGCCGGAGTGAGCAGAAATTGCCACCACGCAGGTAAAGATTGACGGGAAACAGTACAAAAGGTGTAGGCTGCTCTGCTCCTTCAATCTGGCTCTGGAGTAAGCAAACATCACACTGAGGCAGGCAACAATTAGAACTCAACTTTATTTCAGTTTTTTTGTACAAATAATTACACAAAAATATTTCAAAAGCTGGTACGGATGCTACCCATGGCCGGTGTCATGGAGAAAAGACAGCAGAGAGATCACCACAGAAGAGACACGTTACAAAATAATGCTGGCGGGAGGATACAAAGAGAAAACTAATGACAGGTACCCGTGTCCACACCGCGCTCGGACCAAAGTAGATCCCATCAGAATCGAGTTGTCAGTGCCACTTCTGGACTAGCAAGCCGCCAGCAAGTACAACAGGTTCTAATGACTAGGAGGACACATGAACAAGGTAGACCGCAACTGTACACACTGTATAAAAATATACATAACAATAATAATAATAATACTTACAAAATAAACAAGATTCTCGACAACCACCAGTTGAAAAAAAAAAAGGTGGCCATCCGCGTCTGTTGTCTGTGTGTGTGCTGTGGGAATGCTTCAAACGTCCAGATTACAAAAAAACACCTTTTGATGCATCTTTTAAATTGTTTTAATGCACCAATGGCTTCCAGTTTTCCATTGCATGAAAGCAACTGTATACAACGATACCAGACAATAATTTTCAACGGTTGTCTTCTATAGTTCATGAAGCTATAGAAGCTATATATAGTGTTACGTCAGTGTTTCCATGATTGCTCAACATTCCAGATTCATATCTTTAATCCACACTTGTACCAGCAAGTAGCCAGTGAACCTGGTTGATTGTATTCCCTGTATATGAATGCGTTTGAATTCAAATCAAAGAATTCGGATCGACTTGATTGGGGTACATGCTGACCATGTAAGGTTATTTGTACGAACTGGGAATATCGTATTCGTCCTGTCAGTGGCATTTTAAAACGAATTGTACTGGAAAACACTTTTGGGAGGCAACGAGTGGCCCACATTGATTGCATTCTCGCGTTGTGAAGTGCAATAGCACTTTCCATTCACATGATTAGTCCTTCTGCTGCCAACATTTTACCAAATAACAGTACTTACATCCAATCTTTACAAAATCTCACCACAATAGATTCAGAAGGAAGTCGGCGCGGCTACTATGACAAAGGATGGTTACATCAAAGTATGGATTCTTTCCATGACCAGAGAGCCACATGAAGAATGCTCTCTCGTCTCTCCTTTGAAGCCTGAACACTAAAAAAACATTCTACCGGACTGTCAAACGTATGGCGCGGCTTAAACCGCCTTCGCTTAAAGCAACGAAACCTTTGTGAGGTTTGAGTTCCACCTGCTCTCCCTTGACGCGACGGAGCAGAAGCCGATCGCTCTAATCAGGATCATCTCTCCTGTTAAAGCTCGAGTGTACGCGTAAGCGCTACACTGAAAAGGGTTGAATGGTGCGAGTGTCATTTATACAACATATGACGACCACACACCCGCAAAAATAATATTAATATTAACTGGATTTGGACAAACACACACACATATCTTTCCCATTTAGAAACATGTGTCCTTCCTAAAAGCATATAATAGAGCCTCATAGAGGAGTGACCTTTGTACTGTATCTGTAGCCTCTACATGGATGATGATCTCTGTTCCAGAGACAAAAGAACACATTCAACGTCTCTCCACAATGTCTTGACATCATGTTGTTTCTTTACTTTAAATAAATATACTATGTAAATAAGACCACATCCAGACCGTTTCAGAAGCAAAACAAATGCATCCTAGCTTGCTTGGTGACTTGTGATCCGAAGATCAGGTCGACAGTTTCAGAAGCAACAGATGGAAAGGGGAACCTGGCAGACCGAGCCGAGGGTTAGGCCTGAAACGCTGTGCATATTTAACGTCAAGATGCACGCGCTTCAACTGCGGCCGTGGCTTATCTTCGGCAGCGGCAACAAACCACTCCTGCCACCTGCTGTTGACGTCCACTGTTAGATAACAGTGGGGGACTACCTGTCCCGGTAGTTCAATGTGCCATAGCCGACGTCCGCTGTTAGAGAACAGTGGGGGATCTTTCAAAGCCGTATATCTGTCCCGGTAGTTCAATGTGCCATAGCCGCCTCCCGGGTCTCTCTGGTTACCGAGTCCGCGCTTGATTTTAGAACGCACGGCGAGAGTGGAGAGCTTGCAGCGCTGGTAGACCCCAAGTCCTGAGTGTCGGCGGCGACGGCAGCAGCAGCGACAGCATCTCCGCACGATTCGTCCTCCGGTGTGGGCGGCTGTTCGGGGGCATCTTTCGTCACGTCGGCGTCCTTTTGGGGAACCTCCAGCTCCCCCTCTTCGCCTTCCTCCTCCATGGGGGCCGCTAGGGTCTGGCCTAGACTGCCGTCTCCCCCTCGCTCTGCACACAGTTCCATGTCCTGAGCTTCGGCGCTGCGCTCCACGCACAAGTCCATCTCGTGGATCTCCACGTCGTATGGAGCCGATGCCACCGCGGGCATCCGACAGCCTGTGCAGGCCTAGGAGAGGGGAGACGGAACACTGTTAGAAGACACCGAGACTCCATGACTGTTGGGACCCAGGAAGAGTTGCAGTTTGATCGATGGTTAAATGACGACGAAAACATCCAATTCAGAAAAGTTCTATTTTACATTTTTGCAATTATCTCTGGGAAAGAAAATGTATAATAATAATAATAAGCGTGAATGAAGACTCTTACTATCCAAATAGCCTACTGGGGCCACGCGGTGCAGCGTGAATGAAGATTCTTACTATCCAAATAGCCTACTGATGCAAAGTCAACACAAACAAAAAAGCAACTAATTCGACCGTTGCACACCACTTTTCAGAAGACTGTTTTAATTCGAGCTGTGCCTTGATTATTAGACAAACAAATAGAGTAGTCAGACTCTAAATGACTCTAAATTGTGCAGAGTGAGTCATGCAGAAATGATTAGGCTCAAAAACTTGCGATGTCCTCTTCTAACACTTGATATTGACTAAAAAGGATGCAAATGTAACACGTTCAGCTCAAAAATGTGCATCCTGGTGGAATATTTAACTGTAGAATACATATAAATAAAGAAATACAAATAACTACCATAGCACAATTAGTCGTATCCCATTTGATGCTTTTATCTCCTCCAGAGTGTGTTGAACTTGGAATTATTCCTTGTATTTCACATTTTTTAAAAAGAATCAGTTTTATTCTAAACATACTCACATTGTTCATTTGCACGATTAGAAATTAGAACTCTACAAAACAACTTCTACTCATGACTAGTTCTAGGCAACCATCATCAAGTATAATGAAATACAAATCAAGCTAACAGAATGATCAGAAAACAGTGTGGGTAAGAAGTTCATGAACAAGTCAATCAGAGCTAATAGAGTGTTTTCATAGTATTGGCTGATTACATCTACCTATTAATGTGGAGGGCACAACATAACAACAGACTGGAATGTTAATATTCAGTGGTCGCATCACCACGGAGACTCGCAGAGAGAAAAAAGAGAGGGAGGGATAGTGAGACACACAGCGATGAGATAGATAGAGCGAGAGCGATGGAGTGAGGTAGGAAAAAGGAAAATAAAGAGAGAGAGAGAAAGCCAGTTTGAGCCAGTTTGAGTGGACTTGAAACTAGTAACGGTAGAATTGTAAGGCAAGGCAAATAGCCATAGTTGAATTCAACACATTTTCAGCGCATCAAGATCAAAATCTCCAAAACGTTTTTTATTTTTTAAGTTATTTTAGTCGGAAACTGGATTGAAGAGATCGGGGGTAGACATTGCAGACAAGTCGACGAGCGTAGTCGAACTCGCAACACTGCGGACGGTAGACACAGCGCCACTAACATGAATGGCGTCGCGTTAGGTGCGGTGTCCATAACCACTCGGCCAACGCGGACCCCAAAATCTCCAATACTTATCTCCAATACAAAATAAAATTACTTCCCAGACTTACGTCGCTCAAACCAATAACGGCACTACCCCTAAAACTCTAGGGTCATATTAAGCCAAACATACAGTAACTCTGCTTTGAGGAATTGATGAGGGGTAACAACCCAGCTACCAACATCTCTGAATGGTCAGGACCATGAACAACCCTGGATCAGTGTGACGGTGATATTGGTGAACATTCCAGAAGCTGTGATTGTGAAGAATTGCAGAAGCTGCCTCGGGGCGCTTCACAGAAGTGATTACGTTTTTAGATTTAAGGGATATAGCAGCTATTTACCTAACTACCTTTCAACCTTGATTTCCCAGTTAAGGACAGTATTTGGGATTGGTTACAGAACTCCTTTAACGGAGGACTGGAGAAAAGAGAGAAGAAGAAGAAGAAAAAGGAGATCAAGACTTTCAGTCAGTCTCAATCTCAGCCTAGTTGAAAAAAATGACCTACAGTTTTTGATTAGTTGTTGTTAGTGTTAATTTGTTTTGATTGGTTAACAGAACTCCTTTAACGGATGACTGGAGGAAAGAGGAGATTTAGATTTTCACTCAATCTCAATCTCGGCCTAGTTGAAGAAATAACTACTGGTTTGGATTATTTGTTGTTGATGTTAATTTGTTTTGGTTGGTTAAGGAGATTGAGATTTTCAATCAGTCTCAATCTTGCCTAGATGAACAGGTCTCTACAGATAATAGACATACATTTAAGTAATAAGGTCAGATTGTTGTCAATGTGAAAACTCCTTTAAACCCCTCCCCCCACTTCCTCTTTCAATAAAGAATGAAAAATGGCGCTTGTGTCCAAAAAACAACTTACCAACAACCAACATTTGGTTGTTGAAACAAGCCCCAGCATTTGACAAAAACAAAGTATTTTGGGATGCCCGTACAAACCATCACCATGGAAACGTGGCCTCATGTTGGGTTGCCATGGTGCCTCTAAACGATACCCGTGGTTGCCTAGGAAACGAGGAGCGTGCTTACGGAGATGTTGATGGCCCGGGGCAGTCTGCCGGTGCGGATCCAGGGATGCACCTGGCTCAGCTCCCTCTTCTGCTCCTCGCTGAAGCGTGGCTGGTGCTTCTGCATGCTGCGCAGCGCCTCGCGGTCCTCCCTCAGAACGGTCTCCATGTCCCTGAACACCAAAATCACCACCAGTCAGTCACATGGAACGTATTTCAATATTATGAGGCTCACCGGACTGTAAGGGAACGGTGTGGAAAAGGCTCACCGGACTGTAAGGGACACGTTCTTGAGAAATTGTATATTTTAAACTTTTTCTCATAAAGATAAACAAAGTAGATAAGACGACAGCATTTTTAAGTTAAGTTTTTAAGTTATTTTTTCCATCTTTATGGATAGGATTAGTCAGAAACTGGGTTGAAGAGATCGGGGGTAGACATTGCAGACAAGTCGACGAGCAGAGACAGACACAGCGCCACTAACATCAATGGGGTCGCATTAGGTGCGGTGTCCATAACCACTCGGCCAACGCAGACCCCCACGACAAACATTTAACGTGTGCGTGCAGAAGTAGGTAGTTAGGTAAATAGCTGCTAGATTTATTAAAACAAAATTTTAAGACAAATTCACTCTTGTGAAGCGCCTTGAGGCAGCCTCAGCTGTGATTTTGACGCTATATAAAAATCTGTGTGCGTGAGGGTTATGAGTGAACTGCTATAATCTCTACTGCGTCACAGATAGCTTTGAGTGTGAAGTCTGCGTGGAAAGCGTCTCTCTTTGTCATTTCGGAGTTTATATTTGTGTACACACTCATATTATGGTGAAGAGTGGTTATGGCTGTGATGCAGTCAACCGATCACGATTAATGGAGTAATGGTTTCAGCACTATGAGAAGTTCTATGGAGGTTTAGGTACAAGATTCATTTAAAACTCTCAACACTAATGGACATGATTAACCATGATTCATCACGGCGGGGACGGAGGTCTCACCGTGCGGGTAACTGGTAGGTCATCATGACCTTGTCGTCTGTGTTAGCCATCAGCAGCCAGATAGGGTCCTGCAAGACACACTTGATGAACTGTTCCTCTGCGCCGTCCCCGGGACCCCCGGGGCCCCCGGCTCCATTAGCCCCAGCCCCTGCTGGCTGCTTGAGGGAGTGGTCAGTCTCTGACGAATCTATGCTGCCAAAGTATTTGCTGGTGTGGCTGCTCCCTAGGTGGCAGGAGAAAGAAAAAGGGAAGGTTGAAACTTCCTGTCCAGAAAAGAGAATCAGACCTTAATTATAAAAAAAAGGAATACACTCATGTGGAGCATCAGTGTCCATAGTTGTTCAGGCTGTTTTTCCCAAGCTTTATTTATTAGGGTTAGCAGAAACAGGTGAAGATGGGGGGCAGACATGCGGGAAATACGCTGAATCATCAATTCGAATCACCAACTCACTGCGCCATTAAGGCATATGCATGCTTTCCAGCACTCTGCCTAACCGACTGAGCTACTGGGCAGCACAAGATTCATTTTAATACGCCATATTGCATATATAAGTACATACACATACGACAGCTCTCTCACCAATCACCAATGAATCAAAATTTGTTTCAAGACGCGAGTGGTCAGTGATGGGGCGATGCACTTACGGGTGACGCTAGTTCCGGAAGAGCTGCAGCCGTTGGACCCGGAACCAGATCCGGATAGGCCAGACCCCGATGAGCCGCTTCCCGACGAGCCGGATCCCGAAGAACCCGAGCCCGAGGCGGCGGATCCGGTGCCCGAGCGAGAGTCCTCCTGTAGCAGCAGATCCAACAGGTCGCTGGACGTGGACATGGCGTCTTGGTTGGACTCGTTGGTTTCACCCTAAAAAGGAGCCACAGATCAAAAAGTTGGAGGCTGGGGTGAACCATGATCAAAATATAAAGAGCGACGGCGATTATAATAAACCTCACTCTAGGGAACTGTAGTCAACATGATGCAAAGCATTTCTTAACGCTTCTTTTTGGATTTGCATCAAAAAGACTATAGACGAGTTCGGGGGGGGGGGGGTACTCCCGCTGTCTGAACGCCACTTCCGGTTCCATTTGCGAGCCGTGTATTTGGCTATTTTTCAACATGTCTATTCGGTGGGAGCACACAACTACAGGGTTATTAAAAAATTGTGGTGGTAACTTGTGGTTTGCTCTTCCTCACCCAAATGCTCTCGTGCGGATCTGTGACCCACAAACGCATGATTTAATAATCAGTTCAACCCGTTCCATTGACTCATTCCTTTTGGAAGGACTAGTAGAAGCAGCCAGCCTATTGGTCCAGAAGAACATGTGACCACTCGGTGAGTAACTTTAAGTCGGATTTTGACTGTAATTCATCAATATTTATACAAAAAGGTTAAGAAGCAAGGAGAGTGTGTAACTGGTCACAGACCGAGACCTAGTAGTCGGATTTTGAATTGCCGTGCGTTTTGTGTGTTTTGTGTGCTCGGACGTCGGTCCAGTACCAGAGTTGGCATAGGCAACAATAAAGCACCAGAAGTGACCTTAAGAATGGCGGGACAAAATGACTCCCCAGTGTTTCGCATGTAAACTCATGCTGACATGTTTAATGGCTCTGTAATGTCTATCCTAAAATAAAATTCATTCATTCATTCATTCTTTTTTGATAATGACTTACGTTCTCAGTCTCCTTAGACTCGTCCGAGCTGCGTTCATTGGCAGACACCTGCCCAGGAGCCCCGCCCCCCTGGCCTGCAGAGGCCGGGGTCTGCTGTTGTTGCTGCTGCGACACAGCGAGAGCAGTGGCCACCTCCAGCCGGTTGCTCGGAGACTCCTCCAGTTGGAGCAGATTGAGCGGCGACGAGCAGCGGGACTGGAACAGCGGCGACTCTGCGCCGTCACGGTCGGCCGGGGTGGGCGGAGTGCTGCTCCTCGAGGGGGGCCGCAACGGAGGGGCCGC
>OMKY01220105.1:0-12288 GCA_900302395.1 Bregmaceros cantori
GACCATGAGGGGAAGCAATGTCCCGGGGCTGCGTGTGTGCTTTGAACACAGAAACAAGACTATGTATGGGGCTGGATGCGTACGGGGGTATAACCCACTCTGCCACAGAGAAAATTATAAAGGAGTTTTAAGTGTGGCTTATAGAGTTTGGCGGGTGTCGTTACGTTGCCGTGTTCTGACTTATTTTTGAACATGTCTATTTAATGGGACAGCACACACCTATGTGTGGATCTGTGCCCCACAAACGCATGACTCAATAATTTGCCCAAGCCGCTCCATTTACTCACTTTTGTCGGATTTACCAGTGAATGCAGCCATCCCATTGGTCCAGAAGAACATGTGATAACATCAAGTCGTATTTTTAAAATGTCAGCTCTCCATTTTTGGTTCATAAACTCGTCTATAGAGTGAAAAAACACTAATTGACGTCTTATAGCCTCCCAGTAACTCACGCTGCCAAAGTATTTGTCGAGCAGCTCCACAAAGCGATGGATGAGCTCCAGGGTAATTAGCTCATTGTCCTGTTCTTCCACCGCACAGCAGAAGTAGAGGCTGGCGTACCTGGAGGGCATGAAGGGGAGCCGTTAGTACAGACTTCAACCTGGACGGGAGCCGTTAGTACAGACTTCAACCTGGAGGGGAGCCGTTAGTACAGACTTCAACCTGGAGGGGAGCCGTTAGTACAGACTTCAACCTGGAGGGGAGCCGTTAGTACAGACTTCTACCTGGAGGGGAGCCGTTAGTACAGACTTCTACCTGGAGGGGAGCCGTTAGTACAGACTTCTACCTGGAGGGGAGCCGTTAGTACAGACTTCTACCTGGAGGGGAGCCGTTAGTACAGACTTCTACCTGGAGGGGAGCCGTTAGGACAGACTTCTACATTCAAAACAAAAGTAGAAGTCAGAATGCTACACAGCACCACGGCTCCAAACCGGTTCAAGCAACGAAAACAAAAACTGAAAACAAACAGAATTTTACGAGGAGCGGATACGGAAACGAAAAAGATTTCTTCAAATGTTCTGCAACAGAAACGGAACATTATGAAATCCACAAAACCGGTTAAAAATGTTTGTTTTTTTTCGTTCTCTATATATTCTACATATCTGGTTATGCACCCATCCAACTTTCACTGTCAGTCATCAAGCCCCATGCATTAGCGGCTCAATCTTGTGGACAGACGAGGAAGCGAATGTAATGGCGTTTGGTAGACATACACACACATTGAGCCTGCAGCTTCACTGTAAGCGTGTCTCTTCATCTTGTTAGTCAATACAAACATGTTTTTGAAAAAAAAATGCTTAGACATTAAAATGAAACGTGCACATTAATGTAAAAAACACAAATGAAACATGCTCAGTTTCACTACTAAAGATATCTATTTGTAGCCACCCACCCCATCATGAACTAATGAGTAACTTAATTGTTGTATATTAATTATATGTCTTGGTTAAGAACAACTACAATTGACGATCGCCTTACGCAATTGTTACTAGATGAACAGACTAAAATTAGGGGTGAACCGATGACGTATTTTTTGCTCGGTTCCGATCCCGATACTTTGTACCAGAGATTGGGATCGGCCGATCCTTAAAATCAGAGTCCCGATCCCTGATATAGAGTACCAATACAGAGTTCTGATCCTGCAAAAGCTGGTAGTAGCCAAACAATTGCCAAAATTGACAATTGACAAAATTGTGAATTTCAATAATAGTCAAAGTAAATAAACAGTCATTTGACATGCTCCCCGACTCATTTACCGATTCTGATCAGCCGATCCTGATCGGGAGAAAATCATCATTGGAAAAAAGTCTGATCGGCCCCCGATCACCGATCTGAGGATCGGATCGGTGCACCTCCAACTAAAATCGCTTCAATAATCACCAACTTAAATCGGCTGTTGAGACAAGTCAGTTCTAGCCCTATCCCCAAACCTTGCAGGATTCAAGCAAATGATAAAATTCCCTTTCTCCTCAGCTCTGCCCCCCACAGCTGTTGTCTTGTAATACCACATTGTGCACACTCTAATGAGCAGCAGTGCTTGTGTATGTGGATCTGTCAACTTGAGAGCCAAATCGTTGTGGCATCGAGCAGGGGAAGCTATCGGTGGGAGGGAGGTGGAACTTTCTTTTCCCTAACTGTGGACGGCAGCCAGTGTGCACGGGGAAGCATATAAAAAGGAGGGCAGAAAAATAAAACGGTTAAGACACAAAAGGGCATTAATTGGAGCCACACTACTATTGAAAGGTATTTTCGAGGGGGCATCATTTTGGTGGAGTGAAAGATGTGGCGCCTAACCTGCCCCAATTCATCCAATTCATGTTACCGCTGCTGTGTCTATCGCAGCGCCGTGAGTCTTCCTCCCCTTTTTACCCTGAAAGGCGAAAAATTACTTTAAAAATTAGGGAAAATGTTTAGATTAAAAACATTTTGGAGTCATCAATGGCAAAGCGGTTAAAGGCGCTGCATCTTAAGATGGATAGAGATAAAGATGGTGCTTTGGTTTAGATCCAGCATCAGTAGTGAACGATTCAATTCCTTGGGGATTATCGATTATAATTGTTATCGATTATAAAATAATCAGCAACAAATGTAATAACCAATTAGTTGACAAATCGTTGCACACCCATTATCAACATTGACATTCCTAATTTTGTTCTGTGTGTGTTAGACTAAGATAAGATAAATGTGTCAAGTGTCATCTGTGTGGGCTGTCTGTTGGCCTAGAACACTACGAGCCATGTGGGACATGTTCTATTAAGTATTTATAGGACAGTCAAATGATGGCTCCAAAATGTCGGGGTGAATTCTTGAAGATGGTGTGAAACATAATCCACTGCAGACCAATGATAGGTCCCTGGAGTGAAAACAATAACTTTCACTATGAAGTATAGAGTCAGTTAGTATAAGTTTTTAAATCCATCTTCGTCTGTGAATTTTATTTAAAAATAGTTTTTTTAGGGGGTTGAAGAGATCTGATTTACAGATTTATAAAAGATTTGATGATTTACAGATTTATAAAATGAGACTCATAACGAAAAAATCTGATTTTAATTAAAATTTGAATGAATTTTTTGATTTGAGAGAAATGGTAGACAAATGAATACATGGGTCCAGTAGTAAAAAAAAAACACAGTTATTGGTTACATAATAATTTAACTGGTCAAGGCATTAACAGGCAGTACACCAGTCATGGTTTGATCATTAACTGGTCTATTCTGACCCTTTGCACAGGGTTCCTCACCACAGTGAAATGCAAAGAATGATGAAAGACAAAGAATGATGAAATGCTGGGGAAACCCTACACATCCATTCCTCACAGGCACAAGTCAGCTTTTCATGTGAATGAGGGCTAACACCAACTATTTAGGGATGCACGGATACCGTTTCTTTGAAAAACGATACAGAGTATGAGTAGAATAATTTCAATACTCGCCAATACTCCCACAATGCACCGCAAAAAGTAGTGAGCAACGGATGTACCCTAGACGGAGCAATATAACCCATAATTCATAGCGAGACGTTTTAAAAAATGACCAAAACTAGAAAATGGCATGGCGGGAGTAAATAGCGACCGACCACGGCCAATGGTTATAAATGTAAGTACTTTTGACTTTTTCTGACGATTGTTGAATTTTATAATTCTATTTTTTATGATTATATTTTATAATAATTTTGACGCCGCCAACTCTAGTGTCAGACGTTGCTGTCGAGTGCAGTATATGGGGGGTAGGGAGTAGGGGATAGGAAGCGATTTCGGACACATCCACTCCGTGTCTCACCGCTTGTAGACTATCTTGAGGTCCCTCCACTCCAGGAAACTGCACATCTTGGGCTTGCGAGCCAACACCACCTGCATGAGCTCGCGCACCATCTTCTTCTTGTCGCGTTCGGCCGTGGCCGTGTACCACTTCTGGAGACGCAGCTTGCCCTGCCGGCTGAACAGCAGCATGAAGCGCATCTGAGGAACACAAGGGCAGAACGAATTGATGCAAAAACTGATGGAAATATGGTGTGAGTGTCAGAGGTTGGAGATGTCGCAGAGCTGTTATCATGGAGGTTTGTGATGTCATAGGGCTTGTCTTTAACTGAACTTTTGGGGCCCCCCTCCGACACTTTTAAGTGTTGATTCAGACAGTCGTCGGCCCGGGCATTAACCTTGGGGTGCTAACAGCCGTGGCGGACGCAGGGATTTAGAACCAGAGCCCTTACATCGATGGGGCTTTGAGTTTCTTTATCTCTCTCCGGCTCTAGTCACGAAGCTTGTCGCTTTTGCTGGGCATCCCAGGGGAAACCTTAAAATACATCAACAATAGACAGAGGTATAGCGGGCATGGTGGTACACGGGAGTACGCCGTCCACCCACTTCTACAGAGATGAAAGGACATACAAATCCGTAGTGTAAGTTAATAGAATGCCCAGTAGAGGGAATTCGCGTTAAAACACTCACAAAACTTGCAAACATCCGCCTCTGTGGGAGGTGGGCAAGCGCCATTTTTCATTCTTTATTGAGAGAGATAATGACAGGATTAAATCGGAAACTGGGATGGAGAGTCTGGGGGAGACATTGCAGAAAAGCCGGACAGGGGATTTCAACCTGCGGCACTGCTCGACCTACGGTCTGGGGCACGCAGCCCTTTAAACATTTTTTTTTTAAAAGTCAACCGAATATTCGACTAATCGTTTCAATAATCGGCAACTAATCGACTATTAAAATAATGATCGTTATTCGCAGGCTGGCAGCTCTAATATCAATAATGACTAACTGAATTGAATCCCCTCTCCAACTCCTTCACTGCATCCACCAAACTCCCTGCGTGCCAAACAGCCGTGTTGGCAAATCAGACAGATCTGTCCCGACGCCACCATTAATTTGTCCTCGCCAGGTGTGTCACCGACGCCATCTGGCCCGGGCACATCCCAGGCCCCAGCGGCCAGGGGTGAGCACGGCGGCGTGATGTCATAATTGACACGTGAATAATGCATTCTGTAACATGCCCCTGCACGATCCGCTAGTGAGGGGATCATGGTGAAGCTGCTACATAATGTTCAGCCTTCCTCCGATAATATCAGAAGAAACGACACAGAAGTTGGGTTTAGGGGCTCTGGGAAGTGGTTAGGGTGAGGGGTTAACCCGTGGTTAGGGTTAGTCTCAGGGTTAACCCGTAATCCCACTGTGAAAGGACGACTGTGACAAAACAACCTGTAGATAATGTCTCCTCGCGGAATATGTTGGTGGTTCGAATCCCGGCTCCGACGAGTACGATGAGTACATCATTGAGTACACCATTTGGGGATTACTACATCATTCAAAACATGATTTCATTTAACCTGCCTTTGAATCAATGGAAAAACAAAATAAAAACATGAATAATCCATTTCTGTTCTTCAATAGGGCTAGTGCACAGCGAGGTCACGGCTGGGGGGGCGGCAGAGATTATGGAGGCATCATCGTCATGGGGAGCAGGTAGTTTCGTGGGTTTTGGGGTTCTGGGAAGGGTTTATGGTAGGGGTAAGGTGCAGGGTTAGGTTTAGGGTCAGGGTTAACCTGTAATGCTGCGGTGACTAAACAACCTTCGAACTTAACCATACGTATTAGAGCGGCAACTGATTAATCGATTATGCAATTAATCGGCAACTAATTTGATAAATCGATTAATCAACAGCGATTAATCGTTTCCTCATTTGGTCACTCCTCTGCTTAAATGTGATGAATATGTAGTTCAATGTTTCCCATATCAACAATGTTTCAGGTTGATAATAATTACAATTTTGCATGCCGCAGTAGCTCAGTCTGTTAAGAGTGAGTACACTGTGAAGCACACAAGTGCCATAGTCTGGCACGCAGAATCATGGGTTCGCCTCCCCGCCCCGACACCTTTGTTGCATGCCCCCTCCTTCCAATTTCAAAGAAAAAAAAAAAGAACAGATTAAATCGATTAATTGATCATCAAAATAATCGTTAGTTACAGCCTAGTACGTATACTTCACTGTACGTGATACCAAACTACTCATTTGGACTTTTTTCTGGAACACTTGAGGCAGCCCATCCTCACCTAGATACTGCCTCCAGCTGCCCACAGGTTATTTGAATTTGACACCAATTAACTGGGTCAATTCATTGTAATTCCTGTGCTGACCAGCTATAGCTGTTTGTTACAAGTGGTAACAATTTTTGGAATGGAAAACGGGTCTGACACAAGGCAGGGCAACACCTTCAGGTGGAATTAGTCACTCTCACTAACTGCTAATTATTTAAATAAACACCAGCAAATATTTTCTAGTGTTCATATTTTAAAAAGACATGGAAATCTAGTCCAGGTTCATATCTCTTTCTCATCCACACAGACACACAAGAGTCCTCTGCAGTGCGCTAATGTGTTGCCGACTTGCTGAGGGTCAAGGGTAGGCAGTGCACCAACCGCAGTCTTCCTCGGACAATAATTTTATCACAAAATAAAAAAATAAAATAAACATGGAATATATATTTCCCTTATAGGCCCCAAACTGTGGCTACGGCACATATTCAGGGACATGTTCCTAAATATACAACACATTTTATTCATGCAAAAAAAAAAGTTACAACAACATATGTTATATGACAATTTGATGTCGTCTGTCTTTTAGAAGTGAATTCAGTGAAAGTCAATCCAGGTCAGGACTGGTGGGTGTATTTGCAATAACAATCCATGCACACATAGTTGCTCATCATAATAATATAGCATGAAACTAACTTGTGAGGGGGGTATGGCTGAAACGATTAGTCGATTAAATCGATTATATAATTGAATAATAAGATAAATAAGAATTCAGGTAATGAATAAAAATATGAAGAAAAGCATATTATTTGTTGCTATATTTGCCATTCATGATTTGACATTATTTCAAGTTGTAAAGATGAATCTCTTGTAATTGTTGCTTGCGATTATTTTGGTTATTTATTAATTACACGTTATTTAAAAAAATGCTTTTGGACACGTTAAAATCAATATTTGTCAATTGCACAATCCAGACTAGAGCCACATTCAAATACAGTGCACAGACTACACACATGTCCAGAATGGTCACAACATTCTCTTTGGGAGACCAAGGCCAACTCAAAACGTTTAGCGGAAGAGAAGTTGGAATACTAATTCAGGCTTCTGCAGCTTTTCACAAGTTGGTTAGCGTGTTGTTGGCCAAGATCCCGTCCGACCACAAACGTCCGCCCACCAACTGTTGTTAACCGTTGACACATTAACCCCTTCAGTGCCAATGACCGTCACATGAAGACATTTACATGTGCTCATGTGTGTGTGCAGGTTTTGAAGGTGGCCAAATACTGTGAACTTGAACACATATCTAAAACTAACTATTTTTAGAAAATAGTTAAAACAACTTTTTGACATAATATAATTGATTAATCGCCCAAGTTTACTGACTATTAAAATCGGATCGATTATTTGCAAATATCGAAAGTTTGCAATATTTGCAAACTTTTTTCTGTTTCGCTTCCTCTATTCATCGCTAACATTTCAATTTTTTAGTATTAGCATGGAAGAGCCTACTCTTCCGAGCTAAATTCTAACATATTGGGTTTTCACTCATGGTTATGTGTTGTCTTTATTGAATTAGGGCCATGGTACTGGGAATGGAGACTGGCATTGGGAGCAACCAATATTAAAACATGTTTGAGCGGAAGATGGGCCGAACATGGAAACGAACAAGACACTATTCCCACCGGTGAACATGCCAACTACATTTCCCAGCGGCCGCGAAGTCTGGTCACATGACCGCGGTAAGCGCCCAGCAATCTATCGGTAAGTTGGTGATCAAGTATGATTGTTACTTATAGGCTACAGAAATGTACCTAAATGTAATCGATTCTTCCGAGTGTCATTTCCAACAACTGTACAAAATTTCATCCAGATCCGTGCACAACTCCTTTCGGTTATCCTGGGGACAGACAAACTAACCAAAAAAAAAAGGAAAAAAAAAGCTTCCGTAACACAGCCCGAGCGCAAGTAACTATTAATGTAGGGTGGATCCCCCTACCTAATGTGGGACAACTAAGCTCCAGTGGCTCTGGCTCCTCCTTAAACTACTGAATGTCAGTGAAACAATGGTAAAAGCAAATTATGATAATGCGTCTAAACATCAAGGCCAACACTACATTTCACTGTCCCACGTTAGGCAACCGACATCAGGAAGTTGCAAAAATAGGGCCCACATTCGGCCAATCCACCCTACTTAGCTTACATCAATACACTTATGTTTTATTCAATTCATTCTAGATATTATACGCCATTCACCCCAATAAATGATACGACACACTTGTTGGTTCAGCATTGACAGTAATAATCCTATGAACAAACACATTTACTATTACGACTACTATTAACAACAGTCATACTGGATTATACAGTGAGCTGGGACTTGCTGAATAAACATGATTTCAGTCAAAACCATCACAGAAAAAGGAACCCTGTGTACGCTGTAGAAATTATTGTTCCAAAACAAAAAAGGGGTCCAACAATTAAATCAATTATGAAATAAAAAAAAAAAACTATTTTAATAATCAACCATCGTCAAGGAAATAATGGTTATTTCCAGCAGTTTAGGGACAACTTCCCCTACAATGTGTCCACATACATTTAATATTAAATCAATTTCTGAAAATACAAAATTAAATCATATAACAGGTTTAAACACTTATATGCAACACAATCTACAAAATATTATGGTAAAAATTACATTCAAGTGACTTTGTCTCAGAATAACTCAATTGTTGTACATCCATTGGCTAAGAAGAACCAATTTTTACTACATTTCAAATTGACAAGATTGCTCACTGTGAATATTTGGGAACGGTGGATCGACTAATCGTTCAAAAAGAAATCGGCTACTAATCGACCATTAAAATAATCGTTACTCAGCAGCCCTAGTTTCCAACACAATGGTTCAAAGCAAATTGTTAAGAGATAATTGTTCCCTTCCACGTTGCACTCATAGCGACAACCACCTGTCATGAAGGCATGGTCGTTTGTAGTTGCTATACAAGTTGTTAGTTGGTAGACTAGTAACTACTTGTTACACTTCTGACAACCAGGAAAGAAAACCGCATCACACGCTCCACTGGGGGGGAACGCGTTGTCTAGTGACGTCAGGCAGGGCAGGTAACACAGGTGAGACCCCCCCCCACCCTCTCCTCTATGACACCGTACACCTGGTTGTAGCTTTTAGCTCCAGTGCTAACAGCCTTGTGTTCTATTCAATGCACCTTAACTTGACCAGCCTCCCACTTACCATGGTGCCGAGGGCGGCGGAGGAGAGCGCCGGGAGGGGAGTTCCGCGGCGTTTTACTACGACGCTAGCGGGGAGAAGTCGTGGGGATAAAATGTTAACATATTCCGGGTCGGTTGTTCGCGGAGGCAGGCACGGAGGGAAAGCGGAGGCTCGCAGCGGAGGAGGACGCGGCAGTGGCGGCTCCACGAGTGAGTGTGGAGGCGTTGGGAGTCAGCTGGCGGTCGGATGGTGATGTGTCGTCCGCGGATGATTCGTATTAATTATCTAATCTCACAGGCATACTGGGAGCCAGGGAGATATATAATTGAATCACAATTATATAGAAATTATATGATGTTATTATGATAATGACTATTGTTGTTATTATGTTATTATTATTAGTAGTAGTAGTAGTTTGACTATTCTGTCTAATTATAGGATTTCTATCATTCTGAGATTGCCATCAACTCATCATTCCTCCTTCCTGAAAAGAGTCATTGAACACATATTTTTGGTGAACTGATTAAATTGATTCAATCCAATGAAACGAATGTTTTGCCCATCACTAGCGGTCGGTATCCTCTCGGCTCGCTCTGCGCAAGCGCGACAATGAGTCGTTCGCAATCGATTCGTTCGCATGAGCAATACACTTTTCATTTTGTTGTTATGTTTTTATTAATTTTGTTTTCGTTTGCTGTTGCCTCAGCGAGTCTGAGTAGGAACGCGTACATATTCCAGAAACATAACTACACACAGCATTGAGAACGTGCTATTTTTTAGTATTTTTAATTAAATAATTTGAATTTAAACAAACGATTTTCTATGCACTGCAGCTGTTCAAGTCACAGCATGGTGCAAGTGGGAACACAAAAAGAGCTTCAATTTATACCAGATAATTTCTTGGAAATTATTTCATCCAAATTATCTCTCAAGTAATCCAAAAGCAATCCCTCCAAAACACCCATAACGACCTGCCCTGACCACATACATGATTCATTCTGAATGGTTCAATTGAATTCAACTGACTCGAATCATTACAATGATTCATTTCACATCACAAATTGTGCAGCGGGACAAGGGGGCGTGGACTCGCGCCCTGTCAAGCAAATAATCATCCCCTAGCCTGCCAAGCCAAACTAAACGAATCGTCCACGCATCGCTCGAACGTCAGTTTGGACAATAGTGATAGCGTGAGCGATACGTGGACGATTTATTTGGTCTGGCTTGTCACGTTAATCATCCCCATGGAGGTCATATTGACATTAGTTAATATGAAATGAGTAATATTGGAGGCATAAATTCAAATAAAATCAACATCAAACCTTGAAGATAACAAGTCAAAAAGTTCATCATAGTTCACTTTCTCTGCTGTGCAACAACATGGGTCAGCTTCCTCCAGAGACTCTGGTCGAGTGTCATTCTGTTGAGTGTTGTCAGGTCAAATCCTGACCATTCCTAGATGTTGTCACGCCATCTTTTGGGTTGTCTTCCTCTACTTCTCTGGCCAACCACTAATCATTCAAGGCAAAGTTTTGTCAGACCTATTTGGCATCATTCGACGTGTCCGTAGAGTTTAACATTTCTGCTTTTGATTGTTGTCATTATTGGTTTGAGTGAGGTTAGTCTACGAAGTTCTTCTATTTCTATTTTTAGGTATTTTTTTAGCTGCAGAGAAAGTCCATAGGCAGAAGGTTGTTTCGTCACAGAAGTCTGAAAATAGCAGTACGGTTAGGGTGAGGTTTATTCTAACCAGGATATAGACTTTCAGTATGCAAGTTAATTTTTCAAGGTTCAAGGTTACGTTTATTATGTCTACAATGGGAACATTTTGTTTTGGAGACACAAACATATGATATACCACACATTAGACAGCTGGAAGAAAAACAGAAAATCCAGAACAGAAATGCCTAAGACGTCGTGCTTGTTAGTTCAACATTGACAATAATAGTCCCATCAACAAACACATTTACTATTATGACTACTATTAACAACATATTCTGGATAATACAGTGAGCTGAGACTTGCTGAATAAACATAATTTCCCATGTGGGATTTAAAAAGATATTAAGTCAAAACCATCTTAGAAATTGTTATTACATAGGTCTTGCAACATCATAAATCCTGTATAGTCTGGCTGACCATTGGGGCACCACTGAAGACTTTGCAACCAGCTCTCTCCATCTCTCTCTGTCCTTGGCCATTCGCATGGGGTCACTCAGCCTGCACCTTGTCCACTCTTGGATGTTATCTTCCAATAGCCTTTTCTGGCCTCCTCACCTCCTTCCACCTGCCACTGTGCCTTGAAGTTTTTGAGAGTCCTTGGGAACTCGTGACATGTCCGTACCATTTTATTTTAAATTTTTTGACCATGGTTAGTAGATCTTAATATGTTCCAATCAGGGCCGTATTACCGACCGGGCGAGTGGGACTGGCGCCCCAGGGCCCATGGATCCAGGGGGCCCAGGGGGGCCCAACAACAATCCAGATACCGATGTCAATGCTGATTGCGATAGAGCCCTCTATTCTAGGATCTTCTTTAGTTGTACTTCTTTAGTCTATAAGGGTTAACTGAAATAGGCTGGGGGGAGTGACAGCAGTCAGGCCCTGGCCACAGGACATAGGAACTAGTGGGCCCCTGGCCATGTCGTACAGCAACCAGAGGGCCCCTAGGCCATGTTGTACAGCAACCAGAGGGCCCCTGGCCATGGGCCCCTAGGCCATGTTGTACAGCAACCAGAGGGCCCCTAGGCCATGTTGTACAGCAACCAGAGGGCCCCTGGGCCATGTCGTGCAGCAACCAGAGGGTCCCTGGGCCATGTTGTACAGCAACCAGAGGGCCCCTAGGCCATGTCGTACAGCAACCAGAGGGCCCCTGGGCCATGTCGTACAGCAACCAGAGGGCCCATAGGCCATGTTGTACAGCAACCAGAGGGCCCCTGGGCCATGTCGTACAGCAACCAGAGGGTCCCTGGGCCATGTTGTACAGCAACCAGAGGGCCCCTAGGCCATGTTGTACAGCAACCAGAG
>OMKY01220106.1:0-11418 GCA_900302395.1 Bregmaceros cantori
GTATAGGAAAAAATCTAATCGTTGGGTCAGAAAATCGATACTGAATCGAATCGCCATGATGGGTGTAATTTACACCCCCAATCTGGACTGCCAGGTCACTAGACCATTTAAATCTTTGTTGAAAACCCATTTGTTTTCACTTGCATTTTTCTAGGGTATTTTACTCATTATTATGCGTTTTCTCTTTTAATAATCGTGTTGTTTTTTTTGTGCAAATGTTTTAGTAACACACTTTGGCGGGGGTTCAGCCCTCTGGAAATCTGTGCTAATACATTGATTGAGTTTCACAAAGCAAACTATTATTGGGCAGAAACTTTCAGTTTGTTTGCCGCGCACATCACCCAAAGCACGTTTTGGGGGAGATTATAATTGGTCGACTGTTCACCATGTGATGGATATTCGACCAATGCAAGAACACCGACATAGGGTGCGATTAAAGGACGAAAAGCGCCGAAAGACTTCGGCGGCGCCGAGGCTCCTTTTAAAGCCGCCGAAAGGAGACGATCTCCTCAGAACGACAGACCCCCCCCCCCAGAGGTGTCTACAGAGTTTGAGATCAATCACCCTTTTTAATCGAGTTCTTCATTTATTAATTTCTATATCATTAATGACGTATAAGGCGCCGAAATGCTCTTCAGAACGACTTCAAAACGTACATACCTATCGGCGCCTTTCGCCCTTTAGTCGCACCCTGCCAACATGCCCTTGCCTAGCCTGGCGAGCCAGGAGCAGCAACTCGTCCACGCATCACACGCAATTACGTCTAGCGATGTGCGATGCGTGGACAATGCGTTGGTTCCGACTCGCCCTTCCCCACTGTGATTGGTTATTAGAATGTCGCCAGTGAACCTGCCAAGCCATTTTACGTGCAGATTTTACTCTGCCGTGCAGGAGATTGACGTTTGTCGTCACAAGCTAGAATATGTACAATTTCCAAACATCATGTCATATTCCAAAAGTTACAAGTGCTTCCTGCATTTCCCAAATCTACAAGTTGTAGCTTATGAATGCTTCCAATTTTCGTGAACAACTTGAGTTACGGCCTAAACAAGGGTCATTTTTTTAAATTTAAATAATACTGAATAACATATACAACAATGTTTTCACGTTCTTTGGTCTATTAACAACAAACAGAAAACTAGCTATAGGGCAATTGCAGTTTCATTAGAATTTGTGCTTAATTTCTGGGGATTACTCACCCTGTGCAGTCTGGAGAAATTTAGAGCGGTTCGATTGCATTTTGGTTTCACCGATGGTCCGGAATGGAACTAACAGGGTAACAATTCACAAAACGTGCACATTAACAAAATAAAACATCTTGATGTGCTGCAGACGGTGCATGTCACTCTTACAATCCATTTTTAAAATAAAATAATGTATATTCAGAGTACTCAGTACATAGTGTGTATTTACTCCGTATCTATGGGACTTCTGGGACTCTATGTCCAAATTTTGAATTAATCCAAGCTAGTTGTCCAGATGTGGTAACCATTTTCTCCAAAAGGGGAAAACTGCCATCCTCGCTTTCGCTGGATCACCAGCAAATCCAACATGCTCCGATAGACTCCAACCTGCATGTTCGCGTAAATGTCAATAATCCCAGAAATACTTTACCAAATTCAAAAAAATATATATGACAAAGATTAAAACCACACTTAGTTGCAGCCCTAATTAAGACATCAAACAAACATGGAACAGGACATTGAGACGAGACACAGGCACACAAAATTGTCCTCAACACCATTAAGGTGCCCAACGAGTGCTTTTTCTTCTTTTTCATAAAATAAAAACATTTTTCTTACAATGCAAAAAACAACTCCTCCCCCCCCCAAAAAAAACCTAATCTCGCTTACAGTTTGCGATAATAACTCAATATCACTGCAAAATTGGCGAGAATCTTAATGTAAAAATGGCATCAGGCTGGTCATGACCAATTGTCACTTCAAAAATATATTGCATGGTTTCATCGGAGGACATGGTTTACATGTTTTTTTTTAAAACATTCATCAGACCTCCGATTTTTTTTTTTTTTTTTACGTTCTCTCAAAAGGTTGTTGGCTGATCACGTGAAGTCACTTCATGGAGTCGGATTCTACGGCATAACCCGGAAGCCCGTTCAAGCACTCATGTAAATTAAAATGTTCCATACTCTTGGCTCAGGCATCTCGTGAACATTCCCTTCGAACCAGGGCTTTGAACCGATATTTCTTCCTATTCGGTTTGTTCTGAACAGAAACGGAATTGTAACGTGGCCGGGTTATGAGTTCCACCAAGAACTTGATGTTCCCAAACTGGTTAGACCAAAAAAAAATACTGTTCTTGGAACGGTTAATTTTGTTCTTATCAGCTAAAGTGGCACAACAATTCAAAGAAATGTTTCAATTCAAGTTGACGATCGTCACGCGCACTCCTGTGGGACAGACCGTGGCGTGTTTCAACGCAAACTTTGAGGAACAAAATAAAACCGGTAACCATTATTCTTAACTAAGTGTTCCTGTTCCAGAACATAAAAAAAAATAAAAATAAAATTTGGTTCCATTTCTGTTCCCCGGAAAATACGAAAGGTTCCCAGTTTTCGTTCCCTGAACCGGTTCAAAGCCCTGCTTCGCACTCTAGTGCCTATCCGTTACGCACTGTGGTCTCATAGCTATTGTCATCTTTCAGTCTGCCAGGACACTGTGGCATGGTGCGGTCTACCACTTCATCTGGTTCAAATTCGCCTCGATCTCTGCCAGAGAGTAGGAATGGGTGTCTTGAAGAAAATAATAATAAAAAAAAAGGGAAATGCCATTTGACTTGAGCGTTTAAAGGGTGGAAGGTGTTTGGAGGTCTTGGTGCCAACTGCTTTGGCACAGGTTGTGTCCAGTTGTGCTCGATATATATTTGTGCCCCATTCTGTGTGTGCACCGCCGGCGCCTCGCGTGCGCTGGCCGTTATACCACATTGAACACCATGGACAGGTACTGCTCGTATGAGACCTGGATCCAGCCATCTTGGTCGGTGTCGTAGCGTCGGAACACGTCCGTCAGCCTCTGTTGGTCAAGGCACACCAGTCGAGAAACAAAATTTACATTTCAACAACTACACCCAACGTTGTACAAGACAGTTAAATGTTAACGGAATGTAATGGACATGTCCTGTCGGGAGCAGGTCGTTTCGTCACAAAAGTCAGGATTTGGGGTTCTGGAAAGGGGTTAAGGTTGGGGTTGGCTCAGGGTCAGGATTAGGGGTTAGGTTTAAGGCCGATTTATGCTTCTGACGCTTAGCCTCTGCAACTGTCATATCGGTCTCTGTGCGTAGTCAGGATTTTTTAAGGTGCGCGACGACGGTTGCAGAACCTCTGCACGGGGCCGTGGTCGCGCACCTTAAAAAATCCTGACTACGCGTATACGGTTGCGAACCCGCGCGGAAGTGCACAGAAAAAAAAGCAGCTGTGATTGGTCCTTGGTATGCCTTTCAACTACACTACAATATAATAAATATAAATATATAAATGGAATATAAACACTTCTGTCGGAGCCACAGAAGTTGTTGTGACCGGAGTTCTAGCGAGTTCTCAAATAGACTTCCAACCCTAGTTGGTTTCGGCAGGAAACTGCTGTGCGACGCTAGGAATTCCAGACCGAGGACAAAATATATTTGAAAAAAATATAAGTTTCATATTTCAAACTTTTTTGAAACACCCTTTGGCTTAGGATTAATACAATTATCAATTTATTTACATTTTATTCACCCAAATAACAGACCAGTACAATCCTTATTATCAATGTTAAAAAGGAAATCCGATTTGACGATTTCACTTTTTCAAAAATCCTTTGAACAAAATAATCAGATTTCAAATAAATTTTTCGCACAGCCCTAGTTGGTTGAAAGGCACGACATAAATCTAAGTAACTGACTAAGCACAGATTCGAAAACTTCCGATTCACACCTGTAGTACGATGCAGCACTGAATGAAGTCGTCGAAGGCCACCTGTCCTTTTCTCTGCCGGTCAAACTTCTCAATGAGCGTGTTGTAGAACTGGTCAGACAACCGATAGCCTGGAGCGTAAAGATGACAAAAATAACAGTACATCGTTACTAAAACACATTACTGACAAGTAAATGCCGTATACATTTGGAGACTTACGACCTACTTGAACCTTTAAAAAGGAAAACACCACTGGGAAGTCATATAAAGCCCAATTCCCACTGGACTTTTATTACCTATGGACTCCTGCTGATTCGGAATAATTGTGGAGGAAGTCTGAGTTTCATTTGACGTGCGAAAGCGCAATGTCAGTGATTTGCGAATAATTCCATTGCGAGTTAATTACTGTGATTCGGCGAAACACCACAGTGGTTTGAATTCTGAATTTGTTTAACGTTGTTAATACACGCACACACATGCGCGTGTGTGAGAGTGAAGTCTGTGCATGTGTGTACATGTGTGGGCAAGCAAAATTACGGCGCATGCGTCATAATGTCTTTTAAATTGAGCAAAAGACAAGTTTTTACTAATCCTGTCAGAACGGCCATCAAAATAACAGACGTCGGGGGTAGTTGCGAATTACCAGAGGTCCCCACGTAATTGAATGGCAGTGCAAATTGGGCATAAGACGGATGTTCTTCTTTGATCTTGGCAGCGGTACGACGGGCGGGAAGATAGAAGAAATTAATCACATGCACTTTCTTATTTACATATGGTATGCAAGTTCTTAGTTTTTAGCTGGTCCTTGAACCGGTTCAAGGAATGAAAACCTGGGAACTTTTTGTATTTTCCAGGTAACAGAGACAAAACCGGAAATGTTATTTTTAAGGTTCTGTAACAGGAACACTTTATTTTAAAATAATGGTAACCGTTTAATATACATTTTATTTCGTTCCTCAAAGTTTCCGTTGAAACATGGCACGGCTGTCCTAAAGGTGTCTCTGTCGCCATGCGCCTTCCTTTCCCAGCCGTGCCAGCGACGAGTGTCAACTTGAAATGAAACACTGCCAGGCACAACTTTTGCCAAGCGGTGTTTCAGTTGACAGGAGCGAAATTAACCGTTCCGGGAACAATACATTTTTTAGTTCTAACCGCTTCGGGAACCGCAATTTATTGGTGGCAATCATAACTGGAAACGTTATAATTCCATTTCTGTTCGGAACAAACCGATTGGGGAAAAAGTATTGATTCAAAGCCCTGGTTTTTAAGATCTTTAGTGCTTGTATCTTCGACTCAGAACAACAGATTTCTACTCAGGGCTTGAAAACAAAAATGTTTTTAAAAAAACGTTTCAGGCAGGCCCATGTTTAACGTTTTCATTCTCGGAACCGTTCCGGCACCAAAATATCGGTCCTGAACCAGTTCCGAACGCAAACATTTTTAATGATTCTTAAAGTTCCTGATACTGCTCAATGTTAAGTTTAGATATAGTTTATACAAAATATATTTGGTGGACTTTCAAACTTCAGAGCAACTGAAACGCCATTATTTGCTTCCTCGTCTGTCCACAAGATGGAGCCCCAGATGCATGGAGCTTGAGGTAGAAATAGTCTCCCAGACATAGGATATGTTTAAAAATATAGGGGATGGAAAAAAATGTTTTTAACCGGTTTTGTGGATTTAATAATGGTCCGTTTCTGTTCCAGAACAGTTGAAAAAAATCTTTTAGTTTACGTTTCCGCTCCTCGTAAAATTACGTAAAAATTCCGTTCGTTTTCGGTTTTCGTCCCTTAAACCGGTTAGGAGCCCTGATTTTAGTATGAATTTTCAGTGGCATTTTTCCTTTAAAGCACCACGCCAGCCATTAAAAACACAACCCATTTCAGCTAAAGAAAACAGCTAGGCTCAAGGCTTTTCATGTGAAATCAAGAGCGGACGTGGTGAACCTGATGAAACAACTGGCGATAGCGATGCAGATGAGCGAAGTGTGCCTCACGCAGCGGGAGTGATTACAGTGCGCTTCCCCAATGCATCCCCCCCATCTCGGCCTCCAGCCCAAACTTATTAGGACACGTGTAATTACTTTTCCCCCCATCGCGCTTTCTAGAGCCACGCGCACTGCGGAGGAGGTCGTGTGTCTCTTAAACAGCTTAGACAGGCAGATTGTATTCAGCCCAGCACATTTCTCGTGAATGAAAACGTGTTTCTTTTTATTTTAATTCCGACGGAATGAGTTGCTCGGTGCTTTCGATTTAGTGCCCAATTTGGTCGCTATAATTGCTTATACATTATGTGATGCTTGAATGATAATTATAACCAGCGACTGCATGGTCTTTTAATTTGCTCAATGTGCTGCGTCTTGTTCATTCATTTAAATGAAGATGCAGACCAGGGCGAGGCACAGAGTATGCTCTTTGTTGTTGTAAATCATTTTATCTTCCAGGCTGGCCTCTGAACCAGTTCAAGGAACGAAAACTGAAACTGAAAATGAACGGAATTCTATGGAATTTTACCAGGAGTGGAAACGGAACATTATGAAATCCACAAAAAAATCTGGTTAAAAACGTTTTTCTTTTACTTCAATCTTACTTTAAATATAATGATTATGTATGTTTTGTACAGAAAGATCATTTGGGTAAACATGGCTTGGAGAAAGTTGATTCCCATTACAATCAAAATTAAAAAAAAAACACAAAAAAAACACAGCACTCAAATCAGCATTAATAGAAACTAGAAAGTAGAAAATATTCAATTTGTTCTTATATCAAAGACAAGGTTGACGCTAGAGGTGCACCGATCACGTTTTTTTTTTGCTCCTGATCCGATCCCGATCCTTTCTGTTTAAGGATTGGCCGATCCCGAGCTCCGATACAAAGTCCCGATACCGATTCCCGAGTCTGTGGGTGAGCACCCGCAGCAACAGGCTGCTGCTGCGGGCGCTCGCTGTCCAGCCGTACGCAGGGAGCAGCGCGTGCCCTGGGGACGGGCGGGCGCTGGGGAGGCTGTGTAATCTCTGGCCATGTTCTTACTGCAACTGTCTGATTGTGATCGGCTAATATCCGACGGTACCGAGACGTTTAAAAAAAAAACTGCGATCAGCGGCCGATCCGATCCTTGGGTATCGGATCGGTGCACCACTAGTTGACGCCGTCACATACATCTCTGTAAAAGGAAACGCCTTTCATATAAGAACAATTTTAAATGAAAGCAAGAGTTCATTTAAGGAAAAAAAATTATTCATCCGAGAGAGAATACCGGACAAAGGGCCCTCCACCGGGTTTCAGCACAGCAGTGATAATCCTCAGCACCGCACACGTCACGGGGCTTACGTGGGAACAAATAATTGCCATACTTTGAGTCTCACCAAATCCTGTCAACGCCTGCTTCAGCTCGTTCTTGTCGATGAAGCCCGAGTTGTCGCGGTCGTAGTTCCGGAAGATGTTCTGCCAGTCCGTGATGTATTTCCACACTCCGGCAAACTCGTTGAAGTTCACGCCGCCTTTGTTCTCTCGGTCAAACATGGCTGCAGGATGGGGTGAAAATGAGAAACCCCTTCATTAAAGTTGAGATGACACCCTTGTGTATGAAATTGTCAAAAATATGATTTTTTTTTTGCATAAAAATGAACAAACTATTTAAGGAGGGTAGAAAACACAGCAAATAATTTTAACAGCCAAAGGCGGTCAAAATAAATCAAAATACTAAATTAACAAAATAATAGAATTTATTATGTTGAAATTGCAATCATAAACGTGTTCGGGGGTACTTCCGGTATCTGAACGTCACTTCCGGTGTCATTTACTTGCCGTGTATTTGGCTTTTTTTTTTTTCAACATGTCTATTAGGTGGGAACACACACATACAGGGTTATTTAAAACAGATGGTGGTAACTTTCAGTGTGCTATTCCACACTCAAATGCTCTCGTGCGGATCTGTGACCGACAAATGCATGATTTAATAATCAGTGCAACTCGTTCCATTTTGCTCATTCTTTTTGGAAATACTAGAAGAAGCAGCCAGCCTATTGGTCCAGAGGAACGTGTGACCACTCGGTGAGTAACTTTAAGTCGGATTTTGACTGTATTTCATCAACATTTATACAAAATTATGAACGGAGCGAGTGGTGTGATGTGTAACTGGCCACAGACCGACACCTAGTGGTCGGATTTTGAACTGGCGGATTTTGAAACTGCGTTTTGTGTGTTTTGTGTGCTCGGACCTCGGTCCAGTACTAGCGTTAATCAGGCACCGTTAATCAGGCACCGGAAGTGACCTTAAAAACGGCGGGACAAAATGACTCCCACCAGTGTTTCGCACGTAAACCCGTCTACAGCGATTATCACAACAAACTAGAAGCATTCACTGTACATGTGTGCATGTGTGATGAAATAAAGTACCTTTACCTTACCTTTACCTATAAGAGTTGTCGATGGCCTTTGCTCCATAAGGAGCTATGGGCTTAGGTAAGTAAGCAAATAATACAGCCCTAATTGCAAGTAACTCTCTCAACTCCCAACCTTGTTAATAACACAAAAAAATAAAAAGTATAACAGAATTACCATGTAACCTGGCCCCCTCCATGCGAACCAGCAGCTTCTTTCATCATTGGCAAACTCATTTCGTATTCAGGGCACACATCAGTAATACTCGGCGACAGCGCATCAATAATGTATGGCCGGGGGAAGCACTGAAAATATATTGATGTATTAATTCTTTCAACACACTAGCCCAAGAAGAGGTTCTCTCAAAATGGACTTCAGAAGCCTTAGTGGCAAGGAGCATACATAATGTAAGCAGTAGTAGAGATTAGGGTGGGGCGATGTCCACATTTTCCTATCACGATATTGTGAATTGAGAATATCACGATATCCGATAATCCAATAAACAGCACACATTTGTTTAGTTATCCGTGGTGCGGAAGAAGGTTATGTTTTTCGTCACGTTCGTTTGTCGCCAGGATAACTGAAAAAGTTGTGCATGGATCTGGATGAAATTTTGTATAGTTGTAAGAAAAGTGGAAGAAGTGACACGATTTTGGTGTATTTCTGTAGCTTATAAGTAACATAATCACCAATTTAACGATAGATCGCTGGGCGCTTACCGTCCCAAGGATCGGGATCGGTAAATGAGTCGGGGAGCCAAATGACTCTTTATTTACTTTGACTATTATTGAAATTGACAATTGTGCCAAATACTGTACTACCAACTTTTGCAGGATCAGAACTCTGTATCGAGACTCGGTATTGGGGATCGGTACTTGGTGTTGGAGATTGGACGATCGTTAAAATCAAAGGATCGGGAGCTAAAAAACGTGATCGGCGCACCCCTATTATTTAGAATTTATAAATCAGACCCTTTCAATAAAATGTACATCATAATGCCAGTTATGTTTCTATCTGACGTAAGGCTACGGTCATGCCGCTGATTAGGCTCAGTAAATGAATTCAATACTCCATTAAACGTGATTGAAAAGTTGGTGGACGTGGCTGGTTGTTCCCCACGGTGTCAGCGTGCACACGCCTGAATCTGCCAAATTCAATATCACGTTCTCAAACCTCAATCTCATTAATAATTGCATAGTCACAGACTCACGGTGAATAGTTGCTGATGTGCATGTTTAAAACTATACTGGGAAATATGGATTGGCAGAGATGGGCTCGCTCTCCCTCTCTCTCTCGCTCTCTCTCCCTCTTGGGCGCTCTTGCTCTCCCTCTCCCGGGCGCTCTCTCTCCCCCCCTCTCTCGGGCGCTCTCTCCCTCTCTCGGGCACTCACTCTCTCTCTCTCCCTCTCTCTCGGGCGCTCTTTCTCTCTCTCCCCCTCTCTCGGGCACTCTCTCCCTCTCTCAGACGCTCTCCCTCTCTCGAGCGCTCCCTCTCTCTCCCTCTCTCGGGCGCTGGCTCTCTCTCTCTCTCTCTCTCAGGCGCTCCCTCTCTCTCTCTCTCCCTCTCCCTGGCGCCGTCTCTCTCACTCTCTCGGGCGCCGTCTCTCTCCCTCTCTCGGGTTCTGTCTCTCTCTCCCTCTCTCGGGCGCTGTCTCTCTCTCCCTCTCTTGGGCGCCCTCTCTCCCTCTTTTTTTTTTTTACTAAAAGTTACTCAGTACTTTCGCTACTTCAGTAACTTTTCGTGGATTTTTTTTTTACTTGAGTCATTATTTGGATGACTACTTTTCACTTTTACTTGAGTCATATTTTGCTGGACGCTAACTTTTTGAGATCGAGGATAAAAATCTTTTGGCCAAAAATCACACAATTTCTAACACACAGACACACACACACACAGACGGTCCCTCCGGGTCAGGGGTGAGAATGGGATTGGCTGGTTGCCGTGGCGAGGGTGCGACAACAGTAAACACTGAGGGACACGGTGAGCTGTGGGCACAAAAGCCGGTCTGTAGCGAGAGTAGAGTGGTTGGAATGTCAGCGTGCGGCGACTTACAGATGATTGAGCGCACCGTCACCGGGTTGAAGGGCGTCCACGTACCTGAGAACAGCACACAAACAGTTTTGTTAGCAGGTTGTCGTTAGCAGCTTCTGAAAGAGTTTTTTGTGGAATAAAAGAATAATAATAACTATAACAATAGTATACTCCTTTCCTGTTGATATTCACACTCTACATAATTTTATGTATTTAGTTTTATATTTATTTTTATTTTCATATTCATATTCGTATTATGCTTATTATGCTTATTATTAAATGCAAGAATACAAGGTAGTATTCAGAGCATCTGGACTATACATGTAAATGTATCAAATCTGGAGATTTAAAATGTATTTTTTTTTTTTAAAGTCATACTTTGTATCGTACGTGCAAGACGCACACTTATCCTGTGTGAGAGCACAACACATTGTTGTCATTACTCAACACAACGTTTCAACAATTGTCAGAGAGAGTTCCGACAGAGTTCTGATACAGAGTTCCAATACAGAGTCCTGACACCGAGTTCCGATATGCAGTCCCAATACAGCAAAATGTTGTATAATGGGATAAAAACTTGTGCCATTATCAACTCGCCAGTATTGGCTCTGGAGGAGTTTCATGGTGACGGCCAGTAGGCCGACATGTAGTGTGTGTCCAATCCAAGTAGACAGCTCTGTGTGTGTGTGTGTGTGTGTGTGTGTGCGTCAAGATCAGAAAAAAAATAAAAATCCAAAATTAAATTAACCAAGGTAAATATCTAAGCATTGCTCACTATTCAAGAAATGTTCAAAAGGATTAGGATGAAGTTTATTTCCTACCCCCTACCTGGGTGCTGCACATTAGCACCCCTTGCTCCTTTAGTTGCTTTTCTGTTATTTATATCCATCACATACTTGCTATAGACATTTGTTTATTGTCAATTATTGAGATAAAGAAACAGTAGTTTCTCAACAGCCGCTAACTGTGACAGGCCGACTTTGAGGTCTGCGAGTGGAATAAAGGCGAGGTCAAACAGAAGGGCTAAAACAAAACAAAGGAAACGGAACACACTCACTGAAGGTGTCCGAGGTGCGTGTAAATCAGTAGTGAAT
>OMKY01220113.1:8086-27792 GCA_900302395.1 Bregmaceros cantori
GAGTATATTAACCCTTTCATTGCTGATGTGAACTTGACAAGGAACCAATTCTAGAACATAGACGATGTATTAATGTATCATGATGTATTCAATTAAATGAGACAGTTACTTAAATACCTATTGTAATTATAATTACACATATTTAAATATAATAACTTTTTTTTTCCTCAATTTTCTAGGCCTTCTCAGAAGGCCTAGAAGGCCCTGAATATTCCCCACTGGTATATAAATATGTTAAATATATCATATGCAGTCTATGGATGCAGGCCTGTTGTGAACCTGCTTGTCACTGAGTGAGGGCTCATCTGACGGGAATTGAGAGTTCTATTCTGTTGAGTTTTCCCCAGCCCACAACTATTGTATTATTTTAAACCACCAAACACTGCTGCTAGCCTGGTGTCGTTGCCAACAGATGGTGCCTGGTGCTGCAAGTCAATAGACTTATAATAGACGCTTTAGTCACACCAGGCTACATCGCTTTCCAATATAATGTAGAGACTGGCGTGGGGCATTGTGGGCCTGCACCGTTAGTCACTTGGTGGTTGCCAACACGCCCCTATAAATGGAACCTGAATGAAGCTTGGTAATCGGCTGAGCTTAGCCTCCTGCGTTCAGGTGCATTCACCCAGCTCCTTCACGAGGGGCACCCTCCCATTACAACATCATTGAAAAGCAGATGATATGCCAGTGAGTTTGGCTCTTTTCAAATAAATAATTGAATCTTTGGCTTCAAGTCACCGCACCAATCGTCCAAATGTGTGAATCTGGAGTTGGGCAGCGATCAATGTCAACAATGAATTGAACGTCTTATTTGAATGATCATGGTTACCAGTGCTGATTCTCGGGGAGGCACTACTGCCTTGCTGGGTCGCATGGCCACAGTTTCGGCAAAGTCGCTCGGTAGCTCTGCTGTTTGTGTCCAGCCCGCGCTCAGCATGGTGGGCTGACAAAATCTGATCTTGGTGAAGTATTGTATGGTTTCTTCCGATTTCCAAAGCTCTAACCACATGTACTTCCTGTATCAGCACATGGATCGGTTCCTGGCAGAGCATGGAGTGAAGTTAAATCTCTTCAGCTGGTAAACCGCTGTGCTTGAGTGTATCCTTGCTCAGATGCACTCTGCTTCCGCAGTTTGTGTTTGAAACATTTTTTAAACATTTTTGCGAAGGTTACAGTTGATCTTTTTTATTGCTGTGGATGTTGGTAGTGTATAGGCCTGTTGATTGTTGGTCACCATATTTTACATAGGTACCGGCGACATACTAATCAGCTGATTTCACTTTGACCACTCTTGTTACCCTCACCAGTCGAATGCATGTGTGCATTATTTTTGCAATTGGCACCAATTTAGGCTCTACACCTTGTGGGCCAGCACCTTCGCGTCATTTTCAATATTGTTGAGTTGTCCGGGTTATACACACAGTCTATGTAAAAACACTTGAAAAATGCCAAAAAGTAATGAAAGTTAACCTGACTGTCTCTACAGAGTCGACAGGCTTGTCTGGTTTGGTATCACCATTTATTTGGGTGTTCAACTAGACGTACGCCGTCATTGATGACTGCTAAAGGGATATGCCCGAAATGCAATAGAAGAATCAACGGAACCGTGAAATATTGAAGATCCATGCGACAGTTTCTTTCAAGGAATCCAAATTGTAACGTCAAAAAGCAGAGGTACATGAGCGTACATCGTCACATTCACACAAGTGGACGGACTTATACTCAACGATACACAAAATAGCGCACACATTATAATGACACGTTTTTTGTGATGCAAATAAATCACTCTTTTACACTTGTACTTTTTTGGGAAGAAAAACACGTTATTTACGTGTCCCCTAGAACTACTTTCCTCTGGACCTAAACTGGACACTAACTCTGCTCACCGGATATTGTCGACATTAAATCAGAGAGAATGCTCGTCACTCATCTAGTTGATGCCATACAGATTTGAGTAAAAGAAAAAGAAATATACTTTTAATGCTTATTTAAATTTAGTTTTGAAAAAATACACACAGCAGTCTGTAGGCTGTTGCATGATGAATCAGAATAATATTATACATATATACTCATGTAAACCATGTAAATGCGGTGTAAACATGAATCCGATTGGTAAGTTTTCATGTACACAGGTGAAGCTAATTATTTTTACATTTAATCAGATCCCACCCCCAAAAAAACATGCAAACGGGGCTAATTGTCTCGTTCTCCCGTGGTGGTGTTATGCAGCTGCTGTAGTCATGCTGGCTCCGCTCACGGGTGCGCGGTAGTGCATGTCACAGCACGTCACATATTGATCTCTTTCTTGCTTTCACCCTTCACAGTTTACCGTTGATGATGTAGCACCCTGCATTTGTAAAACAAGTATTCTTAATTGGGTTTTATTTTTTCGGTAACGGAAAGTAATCTAGCTCATTACAGGCTTCAATCAGTAATCCGGTAACATAACAAATTACTTTTTAATGTCAGTAATGAGTAACGTAATGGGATTACAGTTAAAAGTAACAATTCCCAACTGTGCTTCCGACATTGTGGAGAGCGCGGTGTCATGCTTCTTCGGTGAACACTGAACAGCGCAACCCTCATTTTACAAGTTGATAATGAAAGTTTTAGTAGAAAATTAAAGTGATTCCAGTGTAATGCTGTTACACCGTTTTGAATTGAAATTGACTGTTATCTCACAGTCAAAATATTTCTACGCAGTTACCGTGTACACCGGTAACCATGACACCCCTACCTTATCACCCAGGTTTGGGCGATAAGGCCTAAAATTCACATCAAATATACCTTGCTCTTCACCTTGGTATCTCTGTAGGCACCTGCCTACAAGGACAGTGCAGGAACAGTTATGGACATGCATCATATTCTTCACAAAATTTAACCAGGTGCGCTGTGGTTATTTGTCCCTCTTCTCTTCCTTCCCGCAATCACTGCTTTCAACTTTGGCAACATCGGATGATCAATCATCATACGGGGACGATGTGATGGTGATCAAGTACAGACCTTCTGAAGTCTTTGACATAACTGCAACTTTGCAGCGTTCGAGTAACGGTGATTTCAACACCTCACACTAATGGTCCCGCCACTAGCGACTTTTTGACTGCCCCTACAAGGGCACCGGAAAGGGAAAGGCAAAAAGCAGCCACCAGCAAACATTTTGAAATCACAATCTGGAATACGAATTATAATTATAAATGTATGGCAGTGAAATAATGCGTATGTATGTTGTGACTTTATGACAATGGAAACATGTTAAACAATTTACTATCTAATCTTCGATACTGTCCTTGCATTCGCCTTCGACTGTTTGATATCGTCTACATATAGTACAAATCGTAATGTTGCTCAGCCAGTGCTGGGCACTCCCGATGTGCGATTTGTGGCCGATACGCTCTGTCTGTCACTACTCGTCCGCCGACCCATAACAATCTCATCTCTAATGATCATTATATCCCCGAAAAGCAGAACGTAGTGGATGTAATTGTTTTGCATGCGCCGCCACCGCTCACCACATTCGTTGTATTAATGCTCTTGGTTAGGTTAATGATGAGATTTTGGAGGTCAATATTTACAAGATGGCTGAATTCAAGAATTCTTAGGGTGTATTCACACCCTCGACCTTTAGTTCAAACTAAACCAAAAAAGTCAGTCTGGCGGACTTTTTGTGTTGGTCTGAAAACAACCCCCCGAATTCTGGTGCGGGCTAAACACCCGAACCGAGATCGCTTCAGGGACGAGGTCTCGTTCCCCTTCCAAGCAAATTCAAGTGCGGTTCAGCGAACGTGTGAATAAAGCCGCACCAGGCTGCGAGAAGCAAAGAGAAGAGCAAAAGCAAGATTTTCCATGACAGTGTGCTAGGGCTCCATAATTTGGCCCTCTTGAAGAAATACAGTGTGAACAGCAACCGAATTAAACCACAGATACTTTGGTCCGGGCTAAAGGGAGACTTTCCTGGTGTGAAAACACCCTTAGACACTGACAAACACACTGTACCATGCCCTGGTAATGTCACAATTTCAATATTTCTGGTATTTACTGATGCTTCCATTACATTTCGGGGATATCGCTGTAGCAGTGAGCACCGACTGCATACCTCTAGTTCAAAATGGATAATGCCCATTCAAAATCTCGTAGTGTTCAACATTCACACAAACTAGCAACTTATTTAAAAAGCCAATTCCTCCCATTCACACAGTATAGCGTGGTGCTTACTGCTTAGATAGCAAATGTAGGCCAAATGTAGCCACACCACCCGTCTTCCACTCCCTGCAGAGAGAGAGAGGTAGACAGAGCTGGAGATTGTTGAAGATAGAGAAACAAAGAGGGAGATTTGGAGAGAGAGAGTGTGAGAGTGGGTGATGATGATGATGTGTGAAATGAGAAAGAGACGGACAGGAGAGAAGGGGCAGAAATAGAGAAAGGGTGAAGAGTGCTCAATAGTTAACTCTTTGATGGCTAAATACAAGACTGTTGTATAGACGGGTTTACGTGCGAAACACTGGGGGGAGTCATTTTGTCCCGCCCTTCTGTTGGTCACTTCCGGTGCCTGTATGTATGTACGTATGTTAAGTCTGGTAGTGGACCAAGATAGGAGGACACAAAACGCACACCAGGTCACATCAACCCCCTTGCTTCGTTCACCATTTTACATAAATATTGATGAAATACACTCAAAATCCAAATTGAAGTTACTCACCAAGTAATTCCAAAAAGAATGAGAAAATGGAACAGGTTGCACTGATTATTAAATAATGCATTTGTGGGTCACAGGTCTGCACGAGAGCATTTGGGTGTGGAATAGCACACCGCAAGTTACCACCATCCGTTTAAAAGTAACACTGCAGGTGTGTGCTCCCACCGGATAGACATGTTGAAAAACAGGGAAAGAAGTGGCAAAACAAATGGCACCGGAAGTGACGTTCAGAGTACAAATATAACCGGAAATACCCGCCAAATTTGTCTATAAACAACGCCATTTTACAGAGATTATGTATTATCTCAATCAGTCCTCATCTGGTCTGTAGTGTGGTAAAGTAACTTTTCATATACACAGCACACACACACACACACACACACCTTGCTTGGTAGCTTGGAAGTATTACAAATTGACTAGAAGATGATCCACAAGTCATATGGCATTGGAAGGGTAAGGAGGACAAGGTGGTATTCGTCTAACTATTATTAATATTACTTAGTGAATATAAAGTACATGGGTCACACTGTCTATGTTCAGGCATATACATCTAAATCTGTTAAATTTCAGATACATACCAACTTGTACAGTAATACATTGCAAATACAGCCAGCTAGCAAAAAACATCCAAATCAGATTTACCTCGGCCAAAGGGGTAATCCAAAAAGTCAGTGATGAATATCAGTAAATCATCTTATAGGCCATAAGGTGAGCCTCTAAAAATGTTTTCTACTAAATAATATAGTCTGGAATCACCCTGAATTCAATACATTAAAACGTTTTGGAATACATGTTATTGGTTGAAATTATTTCATTACATCTTTTTATAAGTAATCCTATATTGGATTACTAATTGTAATAGAAACATACAGCAAATAATGTCATGTGTTTGAAGTTGTGTTTGACGTTGTTAATTTATTTAATTCTGGATGAATTCTGATTCTGATATATTATGAGTTGAACACCTGCAACTTAATTAGAAAATCATTTTGTAGAAATTAAACATTCATCATACCCCTCCCAACACTGGTTATAAATAATTATTGGATTTCTTTTGATTAATTGATCAAAATGTTAACGTGTGCAAACGTGATTGCAATAAAGCTATACTTTTTTTCTCTTTGTTGTCATATATCCGATACATGATAAGTCACGTGGTGTATTGTGACGTCATCATATGCAATAAAAATATGTTTATGAATTCTCTCGTATTCGTCTCGCTTCTGTGGAGCGAACCAACACGAAGCTGGCCATCACCTTACAGCCTATTACTACAAAGCTCTAACTGTACCATACTGTACGGTATTATGGGCTGGTGAAAAACACAGAGTCAGCTAAGATGCATTTTCAGCTCAGCCATGAGCCAGGCTTAATGGCTTCATTAGCGGGTTTACTTGTAAATACAGTAGTAGCACAGCACCAAGCCAGGCGTCTGCAGTCCATATACTGAGTAGTTGTGTGGTGCTCACTAACGATTTGCTTAATCCAAACCATTTTGAGTGAATGGGATGTCTATGAACTGGCCTGTGCTGCGGGACAACTTAATCCAAGCCGAGTTTGACTCAAGCCATAAAAAAAATAAAAATTAAAAACTGTTGTTCGGTGAATTTACTAATTTCAAGGGTACTTCTAGTCCAGTCTAGTTCACAACACTCAAAACAATCCAGTTAATAACATTATGAATTAGATTAGGGACAATCTGGCCTTAAGAACATTCTCTTCTCTAAATACATTAAATTGTTAATTGTAGTACATTTTTCTATTGATTTTGTTCTGGTCTGCCTTTAGGTCATTCAGACTGTCGTACGGTCTCAAATTAAGGTTTCCTACCTCTGTATGTGGAATAAGAGGGAACTGATTACTTGAACTGAGTATTTTTTAAAGGTTATCAGCAAATATTGAAACAAGATGTATGTTGTATTAATAATTCAGAAGTCTTGGAACTATCTTTGTCACTTCAATCACCAGCAGATAAACATGTGATCTGTTATTGACAACCTTAGAAGGAACAAATACAATCTCTTAACGTCTGATGTGAAGGCGATGCGTCCCAACCTAAGTAAGTAAAATGTATTCAAACAGCGCCTCTTGTAGACAAGTGTCACAAAGCACATTTTACATTTACATTTGACACAATGCAAGAAAATGATGTTAAATGGTAGTCACACAAACATGCCAACTACATTTCCCAGTGGCCAATGCAACCCGGAAGTCTGGTCACGTGACCACGGTAAGCGCTGAGCGATCTATTGGTAAGTTCGTGATTATGTATGATTATGTTACTTAGGCTACAGAAATGCACCAAAATGTAACCACTTCTTCCGTTTGTCATTTCCAACAACTCTACAAAATTTCATCCAGATGCGTGCATAACTTTTTCAGTTATCCTGGTGACAGACAGACAGGCAGATACAATGGCAAAGGCAGAGAACAGGTGAAGATGCCGATCAGACGATTGGTGAAAGGTGTTTTTTTTTTTATGGACTCAGCTGTTTACCTTGCTACCGATTCTGAACTTCTAATCGTCACTATGCTTCTCCAGATTCCACCTAACTTCATACATTGTTCTCGCTCCGTTACAGACACACTCATGTTCTCTGCTTAGAGGGTATAAAGTTTGCAGTGCGGCCTTTCTGTCCATTTACGCCACATCCTGAGTAACTAATAACTGCACAGCCAAATGTTGAAGTTATCTTTGAGACTAAAAATTGATTGATTGACTTTATGTCTCATTTATTCAATTTATTTAAATTCCTGATCTGTTCAAACATGCTATTGGGCTTCAGTATGTGGCAGCAGCCTTGGTTCGTTTTAGAGGAGGCGTGGCTATGAGTGGAAGAAGGCGGGCCATCTAAGTCAATGTCAGACTAGTGGAAAGATAGCTGGAGGCCATGTTGTGCATCAAATTCAGAACAGGGGGCAAGCTGGAGAACTACGTGGAGCGAGAACATGGAGAAACTGACTTGACTTTTCCTACCGATTTTTCTGTAGAGAGCGCACAACTGTTGACAACTTCGCACTGCAATGCTCCTCCCCACTGGGTGTCAGCGCCGTTTAGGGTTAGGAACAGCCTTTCCTGTATGCCGCAACTGTGGCCCTTCCATGTCGGAACGGCAGTGCTTCTGTGTCGAGGCAGCAGATTTACCATGTCGGAAACGCAAAACTTCCAAATAAAGCTGTCGATGAGAAGAATCGTCGGAAATTAATTCGGAACTCAGTGTAGTTGAAATGGAGGCGTGTAACCCGGTCGCTGTGCGTGCTCTTTCAAGTCACCTGTATATGTATGACTCATAACACACCATCCCGAGACAGCATGACTGCCATATTGGGCAAATTTTGACCCCCTTTTACTGCTACTGATAAGGGCAAAGACGCCACAAGGAAGTGTGATTTAGGGCCTTCGACTGCTACCACAGCAAACATGTTCTTTCAAAGTCACTGACCCAAAAATAGACGTGTGTTCTGTTTTGTGTTCAGCTATAAAACAAGGTGAAGGTTCAAGGAACCATTCCTTAAAAGTTTTAATGAGCGTCAGAAGTGCCACACGACCAATCCAAAGCTCCACCTTGTCACTTGCTACTCCAGGAGAGTTAGCCTGGCGAGCCAGAAACAATGCATCGTCCACACATCGCACATCGCTAGATGCTTGCATTGGGTCTGGGAAAATCAGGCTCGCCGTCGGTACAGAATCAATCAACCAATTAGCGCGGATGTGGGGGAAGTTTGTACTGGCTAGACGAGACGTGGGCGGAGTTTGTACAAGCTATGCGAGATAACACGATTTCATTGACACGTGTTCCTTTTTTACGTTGACCCGACCCTGGTTTTACCAGACCTAATGCAAGCGTCTAACGATGTGCGATGCGTGGACGATGCGTTGGTTCTGGCTTGTCAGGCTTCAGGAGAGTGGCCCATGTGTGAGAAATCAAATAAGACCTCAGTCATGACAAGGTCTTTATGAATGTTGCATGTATTGTCTTCCTCTTTTGTCTTTAAAAAGCCCTAGTAACCGAATTGGCGGTTTGAATGGTTTAATAGGTGTGCATATTTGATGTTTTTATTATTATTATTATTTTTTTTTTATTTTTTTGGCCACAAGCACCGTTTTTTATTCCTTATTGAGAGAGATGGTGACAGGATTACATCGGAAACTGGGATGAAGAGTTCCGCGGCGTTGCTCGGCCTGTGGGCTGGTGGAAGCGCTCTATAGCCACTCTGCCACTGTGCGCCCCCCCCATATTTGATGCTTTTATGTTTTTCTTTAGTTGTCTGTTGTTTTCCTCAGTCTTCTTTTTTTCTTCATCACCTATTTATTATTTCATTTATTTAGAAAAGCCTTTCCTTGATTCGTTGGTGTTTCATTGGGCCCTTATAAGCCTTATTCTGTCAAGCTGACACAGACTGGACATCAAAGAAAGATACCTAACTGACAGTTCAAGAGATGTCACATTTACTCAAATTCATCAACCACATCCACGTATTTCCAGTGCCGTGGGAGTATTTCCATACCAAAAAAACGGTTTCGCTATGGGAGCGCCAGTCTGCCAAGTGTGCAGTTTTGTCTTTCAATTTTAGTGAGATGGGAGAAGGCTGAATGCTTCTGAGAGACATGATACACTGATCAATGATCAAGGAGCTCAATAAAAGACATTCACCCTTGCAAATGACAGATCCTAGAATTCCTATACTTGCATGTACTGAGATATGAAGTACTGCATCTACATATCTACCTTTTGGGAATGGTGTGCTGAGAGAGGTGAGGGTGGACACGGGTGGAGGATTATACCTCTGGACTACACAAGTACATAAACACATACACAAGTACATAAACACATACACAAGTACATAAACACAAACACAGGGTTGAGCCTGTTTTGTGCTGACCGGCTGTACCACCTTCTCATGACTCACAAGTTATTTCCAGCCATGGGAATAGCTACAGTATGTTTTACTCTGCGGCTTGATCTACATAACATTTTCTAGGCATACACAATCTACATTTTGATTGCTGCTAAAATCAAGAAGAAAGGACACTGTGGATTCAACTGTACTGGTAGTTTTGTAGGCACATTTAAATTATAAGGTAGCATATTCAATCATTATAATTGAAAACAGTTTTTATATTTGACAATTAGAGCTGTACGATTTTGCTAAAAAATAAAATCCTGATTTGTGTCTTTGAAATACGATTTGCGATTTGTTTCCAAAAAAAAAAAGGAAAAAATATATCGAAACTAGAAGTTTCATATTCCAAACTTTGCAAATGGTCTCCTCACCTCACCCTTTGTGGGTTAATACAATTATTTATATGCATTTTATTCCCCTATACAACTTGAAAACAGACCAGCAAAGTCATTATTATCAATGTTAAAAAGGAAATACGATTTGACGATTTCACTTTTTCCAAAATCCTCTGAACAAAATAATCCCATTTCGATTTCAAATTGATTTTTTGCACAGCCCTATTGACAATGTATCAATCCCAAACTAATGTGCTGAATGTGTGTGTATTGTGATTGTGATCACTGCTTTTACATCATTGTATCAATATTTTTGGATATTTATTGAACCTTTTTCCAACATGTCTTAATCAAGCTTTAACTCAGTGCCAAAGGCGTATGATCATGCTTTTTTGGATGGTACCACTCAGTGCCAAAGACGTGTTTTTCGCCTTTTTGGCTTTCATTCACAAAAAAATAGATTGGGGTGCAATACCGCTTCTGACCACCGCGTCTCAGGCCATATGAGGGGAGCATATAGCGGCCACCGTCTCCACTGCACCCGCATTTACTCAAGATTTTGTCAGAAATCAGTACTTTTTAGTGATACTCACCCCTGTTCCGGAGGCTATAACTAAAGAATTGAAACAAGCATGCACTTTTTTCTTTTTTCTTCGGATGACAAAAGAAAGTCTGAAGTTTCCTTTGCTATGTGTTTTGTTGACAAGGCCGCAGAACCTAATTTTCTATGGGTCAAACACTCACATGTTGAGTTAATAACCCTACCTAGTAATGTAATGGCCTGAGAGGTCCAAGAGAACATTCTGACCCTGCTGTTAGGGTGCGTGTCCCTCAGCCTGACATTTCATGAGGTCTGGTCTATGGTAATGGACACTCATGCATAGCGTACATAGAGTACTACAGTGATTGTACACTCTAGGGGCGTGGGGATGTGTGGGGTTTAATAATTGCTTAGCCAAGCTTAGCCTGCGATGCTTTGTCACAGGGGTTGATTTCTGTCTGCCTTTCACCACATGACTTCTGAGAATATGACACAGCTGCCAGTATGACACATATTTGTAAGGATATGCTGTTTGTTTCGGCCTGTGTATTCTGACAAGATTTTGTATGCAGCGAAATAAGCATGTTTCACTGCTAAAAATCGCTGATTTGATATAGGGTGGATTGCCCTAATGTGGGCCACTTTTTAATTTTTGGCAAAATCATGTATCCAAAATTGCAATTTTTAATTTGCCTTTTAATGTTATGTACTATCGTTTTACGGGACTACAGTTACTACTTGTGTAATTTAATTACTGTAACTAGAAGCACTCAGAGATTGCAATCCTGCGCCGTAGTGGTACAAAAAAATTTATACTTTTAGTGCTAGCAGTATGTGTGCCACCGGCAAACCAGCCAACTACACTACCCAGCGCCCCCCGCGACCCGGAAATCTGGTCACATGACCGCGGTAATCCGCCCAGCGTTCTATCGGTAAGTTGGTGATTAAGTATGATTATGTTACTAATAGGCTACAGAAATGCACCAAAATTTAAGCGATTCTTTCGTGTGTCATTTCCAACAGCTGTACAAAATTTCATCCAGATCCGTGCACAACTTTTTCAGTTATCTTGGGGACAGACAAACCAACGCTACCAAAAACATAACCTGCTTCGCGGCTCCGCCCCGGCGCAGGTAATTATATCCCTGAAATGGGGAGCCTCAGGGATGTAATGGTTTTGCATTGCCTGCCCTTGACCTGGACTCCTCGGCCACGGCTGTAGGTCCTTTATGACATCACAATCACAGCAAGCATGGCTCTACAATACGATTTGGATCTGCACGAACAAACAACAAAAGAAGAAGACTTGATTGCGGTTAAACAACAAAAGAAGAAAAAGAAGATGCTCCTATCGCCTTTGGGGATATCCCTTTAGCAGTCGCTGTTGACTGCATAGCCTACCTCTAGTTTTATTTCATATATTACTACCTAACACTTTGCGTACGTGTGTTAAGGCTGAACGATAAACCGCAATAGTTGATAAACCGCAATAGTTGATAAACCGCCCCCCTGTCCACACAAGGACACAGGCGCGGCAGACTCTGCTACGCACAGATAACGCGTTATGTTCTATAGAAAGAATACAAATCCTGCGTTTTGTACTCAGCAAGGCACAGATCCACTAAACATTCACCGAAAAACCACTGTTGCTAGAATTGTTTAAGAATTAGAAAGTTATTCTACCCTCTTAATGTTTAAACAAGAGAGGTCTGGGGAAATCATTGAGAGGAGAATATTTCTAAAGACAAAAGAGTTTTTTCTTTTTCTTTCAAATCATTGCACATTTGCATTTTAATAATTTAATAATTAAGCCTATGCTTACAAAATATTCATTCAAGAACTGTTAGGCTATTGGGTGCATTGGTACAATATTTTTTTCAAACCAACCCTTAGCTGTGATAATTGTATTTGAAAATGTTTACATTTTTAATACATTTGACCTCACATCCTCAAAAATGTTAATCAACTTGTTAATGGCACTACTACATGCCTTTTAAAATATACTGTTAATAAAATATTTGCATTGCATTCATGTGTATTGCAATACGTCTGTGCATTTTTTAATGCAATGGAAAATCATTTCAATCATAGCACTCAAAAGTGCAACTAAAAAAATGCAATATATCGCAAAGGTGGAAAACCCGCAATTTTTATTTTTGGCCTAAACCGTGCAGGCCCAGCATGTGTGACTAAGAAACAAGTTGAGCGTGTCTGCACCAGACAAATCACAAGACCTTTCGTGCCCTTTATCTTGGGAACACTTTCTCTGTGAGTTACCAGCAGTGATAGCCTCAGAGAACACACTAGAATATACATAAATTAGCCTAATGTTGAAATAGCATTTATTTTCTGAAGCATCCTTCCATTCATTAAGGAATGTGCTTGGAAACATAATGGCTGCTGTCCCCATCTGCTAATTACATGTGCTGGCAACTTACGTTTTTTTTTCTTTCTGAGCAGAAGCTGAGCTTTGATTGTTATAAAAACGTGAGCAACACCTGTGTAGTAGGCAGCGCTAGGGGCTGATACCCTGGCGAGCCTCGCATCTTCCACACATCGCACACCGCAAGACGCTTGCATTGGGTCTGGTAAAACAAAAAAAAAAAACATTTTAAAACGTAGCAATCAAATCGTGTTATCCAGTCTCAGCACAGTAGGTGGGATAATCGGTGTGGAGGTGTGACAACCAAACTCCGCCCACGTCTTGCGTAGCCTGTACAAACTCCGCCCACACCTCGCGTAGCCCGTAACAAACTCTGCCCACGTCTCGCGTAGCCCTACAAACTCCCCCCCACGTCCGCATGGAGTAGTCGATTGAATCCGTACCAACGGCGTGCCTGATTTTCCAAGACCCAATGCAAGCACCTAGCGATGTGTGATGCATGGTCGAGGCGTTGGTTCTGGCTTGCCAGGCTAGGGCTAGAGGGAACATAGTAGGGGTGGCTGTAGCCAGGTTGGTAGAGCAGCTGTTCTACCAGGAGTCATCAAGGTTTCCTTCCTTTGTATCAAACAGTATATTGTTGAGCTCTACAGTTACATGAATCAGAGGTAACTGATTCATGTAACGGAGTATGATTGTTGAGCTTGTATTTCTATGACACCTGTCTGTATGCCAGCTGGCTGTGAGGCATGTGCACACAGTAGCCCCGTTTACATGGTACCATAAAGCCTAATCCGCTTATAGGTGGATCCAATTCAGAAGTGATATCAGTGACTTGTGCTGTAATATTTATTACATGTTTTATCTTGAACAAAAAAAATAGCTTGAATGGAAAGTAATTCAGGACGTTACTTTGGGCTGAGGAAAGTCGTCCTTGTGTATATGTGTGAGCCCTATGATGGCAGATGGTTCAAGTTTACATGATACTGATTCGGTACCACATGTTACCACAAAGTCAATTGAGCAGTCAGCGTTCGTTTCCAAGAGGTCTATATCTTACCCTTTTCTCTCGCTCTCACTTTCTTTCTCTGTCTCTCTACCTCTCTGTTGCACTCTGAGAGAGATAGAGGGACAGGGAGGGGCACGGTGCGATGGAGCAAGTGTTGGAGAGAGGTGGAGTCTGAGGAGCAGAGGATGATGTAATCAGTTAACCCCTCCCCTACCTTTCCCCATCATTTTCAGCATCTGTTCTCTGTCTCTCTCTCTCTCTCTTTCTCCCTAGCTCTCTCCCTCCCCCCTCTCTCTCTTCCTCTCCCCCCTTCTCTCTCTGTCTCTCGTTTATATCTTCTTTCTCATCAATGTTTTTGAATACTGTATTCAGAAATCTGACCCCATGTACCATGCTTTTGCATAAGTGGAATATTATTTAGATGTCAATGTCCTTGGGGTACTTGTGCTGTGCAATAATGCAAATGTATCTTCCTTTGACTAGAGATGAATAAAATACATGGCATTTTATCTATCTATCTATCTCTGTGTCTATATATCCCCATATATATCTCTCTATCCCTCTATTTGCCTATTTTATCCAGCTATCTACCAGTCTCTGCATGGCTGTGTGTGTATATGAGTGCCTCTATACCACCAAAGCTTGGTATGGGGCTCCAACATGCAGCATGTGGTAGCACTGCTTCTCTCTCTCTCTGTCTTCCTATGTCTCCTTATCTGTCTTTTATCTCTCCCACACTTTCCCCATCCTTCACTTCTACAGTGGTCGGCTTCCTCTCTTTGATGCTGCCGCTAAGTGGAAGGCGGGTGACGATATGTGAATTCAGGCACTGTTTAATGCAGCGTGCGTGACGTGGTTCCTCCCATGTCGGGGCTACTGCAGTGCGAGTGAGGTTGAGTTACGCCGACCGCCCGTCGTGGCGTGGTACGTGGGTGCTTGTATTGTGCTGAGCCCCTGCGGCGTCGCTGTGGTGTTGGGAGGCTTGTGTGGCGCACGAGGCGTCATGGGAGTCCTGGTGTGAAGTTTGTGAACACTGCCGCAGGCAGAATGGGAGCATGGGGGGAGGGGTGGGCAGCATGGGAAACACTCACAGGCAATACTGCACCTAGTGTACAAGACAGATATATATGTATATCTATATATCAGTGTGAATATACATGTGATAGCAAAGAAGACAAAGTTTCAAACTTGGCCCTTTCAGTGGTAAGTTGCTAGAGCTAAAGCTAGTCTTCATTCAATCTTATATTCAAGCTATTTTTTTTTATTCAAGCTATTTTCCTCCTTTAGAAATGAACTACAACCCTAGGTATGTAGAGAACTCAGCCGTGGTGTCAGAAATAATTAAATGGACCATTTACATTCAGTGCCAAAACCAATTCTTGTTGTTCTCATCCGCGAGTTGTTTTAAAAACAGTGACACAATTCTTCCATTTTATTGACAGCGTTAGTGTGAAGGGGGGGGGGCGAGAGAGCGGGGGAAGCAGACCTGCAGCATACGTATCTCGGTGAGAGGAAGTGATCTCATGACAGCTGCGTGCACTGTGAGACTAAGCCACAGGCACAAGACTGTATGGGACTGGATGCAGTGGTCTAAAGCCACTTCTCCACTACATAAAAAACTCAAAGCACATTTCGGTGTATCTCAGTTTAGGTTAAGTTTAGATAAAGGGGAATGTGTCTCCACTGTTCTTAACGCGGCCACGAGGGGGTGGTGCCAAATTGAAAAAATAACTCAATTTTGATACGGCAGCGCTCACCCCCACATGGGCGTCGGCGTGGAACATTCATTAACACATGAATTTACAACACTACTGGCTGTGTGCTGTGGTCTCTGTATAGCATGAGAGAAGGAGGGGCGGAGGATACCTGCAGAGTCCTGTCTGCCTTTGTTCTACTGATGCCTGCCAGACTTGGGGAGGCATCAATCACCAGACTTGTGATTGGCTGGACACGTTGCGACACCCCCTCGTAGTGTGACCGATCAGCGACCAGCAAAGGTGGCCACTGATGGCCACATTCCAGACCCACACCTCAGTGAGTCCTGAAACCTGGTGTGGCTTGGCCGATTTGCGCTTGTGGAGAAGTGATTTTTCGGGTGGATGTGCAGGTGAACTGCGCCGTGCTGGCCTCAAGTAAGCCAGTGGAAGAGGGGCTTAACTGACTGCGCCACAGAGCCAGCCGAATAGAGCTGTTGATTAATCAACTTGTCCCGTGTGCAAGTGATAGCTTGGATCGGCCATCACGCTGTACGTACGCCGTGCTATTTTTGACTTTGATATCAACTGTAACATGTAAGATAATATGACCTGGCCTCATCTGCTCTGTGTGTCTGATTAACCTTGGATCTCTTATCCACCATGATCTGATGATGAGCTAAAATAGTCCTCCAGCAGACTTGGATTACATCATTGATCTCAGCCCTGATTCTGCATGGACACAGTGTGTGTGCACACCAAAATAGTCTTTTTTTTTTTAAAATGGCTCCTTAGTAAATCTCTCCCAGTGGGTCTAATAAAAACGGCCCACAATGATATGTTATTATAATTTCTTATTATATCATTGTTAGGCTTCCACCAAAACTGGCACACATGAGGTAGGAGGGTGTTGACATTCTTAGAAGTCTGCGTTTCGGGGATATAATGAGTCGTATTGCCATTGCCAGTGATGCAAAGTACACAGACTAGGGAGGTTTTTTTTGTATTGTCAATACCTTCAGTAATTCCAGGGCAGTCATAAGTCTAAGTAAGGGTCTGTCTCTGTACAGGTGCAATCGATGTGCTGATGAACATAGGAGGGAAAGTATCTAGTACATCTTTCATTGAGTTAAGCCAAGCGCACACTGGCCATTTTTTTTCAATCGCCTCAAAAGCTGTTGCTCACACTGTGCGAGTGAAACGCAGGGTGCAGCTCACGAGTTACCTGCTCACACTATACGGTCCGATGGCCGTGAGCCAAGCATGTCTTTAATCAATGTTGTGGAAGCTATTTTATACCTTCTCTGAGAGGTGGGTCACGCCTACCGAGGACGGACCAATGATTTAATTACTAACAGTAGCCAGACCGTCGGTCAGTATACAGTAAACTTGTTTGATTGAGGGATCGGTACGCCGTGTCCTCAGTCACGTACACTGCAGCTTGTCCTCATGTAAACTCCTTGATGTCTTCATCAGTACATTATTGTTGTGGAATCACTTGACTTGGCTGGTACAGCTATCACTTATATGGTTTACAAAGGTTGATAATAATTTAATAATTAAATGCATTACTCAAAAGGCAAAGGTTGAATTCTTTGTACAATTCAAAATAGGGATATTTGTTCGCAAAAATATTTTGAAAATATTTGTTTAAAATTTACAAAATGTTTCGGGGTGGGACTGACTCTGTGGCGCAGTTGGTTACACTGCTCCATCCAGCCCCAACGATAGTCTTGTGCCTGTGGCTTAGTTCACAGCACATAGGTTGCTTCCCCTAATGAAGATATACTGCAGGTCCACTCATCAATTCTGTCAATAAAATGAGAAAATGATATCTTATTGACAATTATTTTAAAGTCATTAATTATTTTAAAATTTTACTTATAATATAAATAAAATAAAATGTTTCAGAATGCTTTTTTGTTTCTTTAGGAAAAAATAATTTGAAATCGAAAATGAAGGTTTCACATATTTTTCTCCAAAACGCATGTATCTTGACGTGGCACCAGCGTACCATACCATTATGGAGAGAATGGATTCAATGGTAGCCGAGTAGAAATAATGTATTTGTCAACACATTTTCTACCACAACCAATTTGTCTTTCTGAACCAATTACCCAGAGTTCTTGTCGGCTGAACAAAAGAATATAAGTATTACACAAACATATTGTAGTGACCGGCGCGGAGCATTGTGGGCCTGCACCGTTAGTCACTTGGTGGTTGCCGACACGGCCCTATACTGTAAATGGAACCTGAATGAAGCTTGGCAATGGGCTGAGCTGAGCCTGTTGTCGACCTGCATTCAGGTGCGTTCCCCAAGCTCCTCCATGAGGGGGCAGCCTCCCATTACAATATGGAGCCATATGTTACTAGACGATCTTGTAGAGCTGCTGTTTGCCCACACAGTTTGGACTCTTTTTTTGTCGAGTGTGTCTGTAAATGAATGTCTTTGTTGGTCAACTACAAGGAACTACATAGTGAATCTCGTTCTCGCACACACTGCAGATTCGTGTCTAATAAACCCAGTGACAGTCCATTATCAACCCCCAATATTATCCGGAGATAATGGCTTTAAAAATTGTGGCATGCTGTAACTTGTTGAATAGAAAAAAATAGAACTGTAATAAAAATAATTGTTCATTCTAATACAGGAGTATCTTGTGAGATTTAATTTTTGTTCAGAGGATTTGGAAAAATATAGGAGATTGTCAAAGCAGATTTTTCTGTTAATGGTGATGTAGATGATAAACATTGTTACCTGCGCCGCTGGCTGTGCCGAGCAGGTTATGTTTTCTGTCGCGTCGGTTTGTCCGTCTGTCAGCAGGATAACTGAAAAGTTGCACGGATCTGGATGAAATTTTGTAGAGTTGTTGGAAATAACACAGAGAACAAGTGATTACATTTTGGTGCATTTCTGTAGCCTATAAGTAACATAACCATACTTCATTATTATTAACGATCCCAGTGCTCCGTAGTGACATCACTCATTGTCGCGACTTTGTCAGGTTATCTTAATCCGTGTCCCAGAAAAGGAATAAGCTTTACAAAATATATTTAAAGTCAGACAGACAGACATGCCAACCAGTAGAGATCTAGATTAGCATACAATTTTTATAACCATTTTGATTAACCATGCAAATTTGTCATATTTCTTTTATAAAAATGTTTGCTGTAAAACGTTTGAATGTGCAGATCATGCAGACTACGCGATATTAGTTCAATATCTTTTGGTGTGTATGTGAAAAGAAATTTGTTGGAGAAAAATTGACATTCTTTTCTGAACCACTCTCTTGGTGATGCACAACTTAAGTATATATCCGTTGATCTTTCGATCTATCTCTGCAGCTCTTATTTACATGTTACCCTAGTGGCTCTCGCAATTAGACAGTTAGACAGTTGAAAAAGTTCATTACTTCCTCAATGCATTACCAGAATCACTAATGCAGTGGTTTGACGTGCCCTGGCCAATAATGTAGGTGAACATAGACTATGGCAATTGCGTGATATGCTGGAACTTTGACGCAATTGTCATTTGCTTATCCCTAATCCCACTGAAGCCAGTGGCTATTAATTTTTATTATTTTTTTGGGGGGGGGGGGCTCCATACGGATGTCCACTGCAGAAGGCTCAAAAGTGCCTGACATATTGAGTACAGAAGAGTACAACCCATTGAAATAGAACAGAGTGAAAAAAAAAGCAAAAACATCCACCATGTCCATTCGTCTTAAAGTCCAAACCTTATTCTCCAGAAATGATAACTGAACACAACAACTTATAATGCTCTCTAAGAGAAATTGACTACAATTTCCTACCTTCTAAAAATATGAAGTCTTTGGCAGGTAAGTGTGTGTTTTCTGTGGGATGTCTGTGGAAGTTTGCGGGGCTGAAAGAGTTAGCCACAAACACACATGGCGGCTACACGTACACACGCACGCACTGACACACAAACACACGCACGCACTGACACACAAACACACGCACGCACTGACACACAAACACACGCACGCACTGACACACAAACACACGCACGCACTGACACGCAAACACACAAAGCTTTCCCTCAGACAGGGCACCTTCTGTGTCTAGAGGACATGGATGGTGGGTTCCGCCCGGCCAGCAGTGAGCAGATGGCCACTTCATGCCCAGAAG
>OMKY01220135.1:0-14051 GCA_900302395.1 Bregmaceros cantori
GGATGACGTCACGCACGCTGCGTCTACTTTATATACAGTCTATGGATGACGTCATGCACGCTGCGTTTACTTTATATACAGTCTATGGATGACGTCATGCACGCTGCGTCTACTTTATATACAGTCTATGGATGACGTCATGCACGCTGCGTCTACTTATATACAGTCTATGGATGACGTCATGCACGCTGCGTCTTATATACAGTCTATGGATGACGTCACGCACGCTGCGTCTACTTTATATACAGTCTATGGATGACGTCATGCACGCTGTGTCTACTTATATACAGTCTATGGATGACGTCACGCACGCTACGTCTACTTTATATACAGTCTATGTTTGCAATATAATAATATTTCAGGATAATAATTGTGCAGATTGTAAAGAGAAGCAGAACGGATTAATCATGGCGTTGCAGCCCCACATTATAAAAAAAGTAGTCAACGTCTTCACGCTGCGTCTGCCAAATGGAATTGAAATGGAATTCCCATTGGATTGCATCGATAATAACCTGCTTTTCCACAGCATTGCTCTGTGGAGAACCATGGAGCCGCCACATTCAGTGGCAGTGGTATTAGTCGCCGGTGTGCACTGACATTTCATTCCAGTTGTGGCCTTTGCAGACCATTCACTGGGTGAATGTGTTATATGTGGACCCCCACCGGCCCCTTCTTACTCCTGCATGTGTGTGCCACAGCATGTCCCAGGTGGATGTCGACTCTGGTATTGAGAACATGGAGGTTGACGACGGCGACCGGCGGGAGAAGAGGAACATGGCCGAAAAGGTACAAACCGCACCTCGCTGGCCACGGCGCGTTTATTCTAATCATAGAGCAGACATGCATTCTAGTCTAGAAAATGACCATCTATGTTTACAAATAGTGTTTTGCTTATGTAATATCCCAATTACTGTCCATAACCGGGCAATCAAGATTGAAAGGTAGTTGGGTAAACAGCCGCTATATTTCTTTAATCAAAATCTAAAATCATAATCACTTTTGTTAAGCGCCTTGAGACAGCTTTGGCTGTGATTTTGGCGCTATATAAAAATCTGAGTTGTGTAATGTAATAATTTTTTGAGGGTGTCAAAATTCAGTTGGCACATTATTGGATTATCATTACATTTTATTGTTGATTTAATCAAACTTTTTTTTTACTTTCTTTTGTTAATCTGTTGCCGTTCCATGGTTGGCAGGATTTTAACCGGCATGACGGAAGGTTATGGGGTTTTGTTCTGTAACACTCATGGAGCTATGGAATGTTAGGGACGAGTGGCAACAGATTCGTATCAGTTTGTCAAGCATTCAGTCGTTGAATGTATTTTCAATTGTTTGGAAAGAAAATCATTGATTTTAGATATTATCGGTCGGTTGTTGTAGAGTAATTTTGTAGTCCCATAATCTGTCCGTTTATAATTTGAATACGGTAGCATATTTGTTTTTCCCCAGGAGTCGTTGTCCAGCTCGGATGTGTCTGAAGAGCAGGCTCTGCAGATCATCTGTAGGATCCTCCGTGTGTCGTGGAAGGAGAAGGACCGTGACGTCATCTATCTTCCCTCCCTGGCTGCAGAGTTCAGCAGCAGCCCCAAGGATGGTCAGCCCCACTTCCCACACACAGCAGCTGTTTCATTCACACAGTCTTTGAACAGTTGATATTGACCAGTTTTCCCACAAAATACAGGGGGCTGACATTTGTCCCGCCGGGTGTAACACACTTGCTGTGTCTGTATATTTCCCTGTGTAAAGTGATCGTAGTGGACCAAAGTGGATGAATTTGTCACACAAAACGCATGACGTTTCAAAATCTGTTTACTACAGCTCAAATCACACATCATCCACCCCGCTTCGCTCACCGGTTTACATAAGTATTGATGAAATGCAGGCAAAATCCGACTTCAAGTTACCTACCAATCTGGACATAGGACATAGGATTTGTTCTTCTGGACCAATAGGATGGCTCTTCACTGGTAATTCCAACTTGAGTGAGTAAATGGAACGGGTTGCGAAGATTATTCAATCATGCATTTGTGGGGCATAGATCCACACGAGAGCATTGTGGTGTGGAATAGCACAACGCAAGTTACCACCGGCAATTAAACCTGTTGAAAAATACTGCAAAATAAATTGAAAAAACTGCAAAAACGTGTTTTGCCGTGTCTTCGACTATTTTTCAACAGGTCTAATTGGCATTATTTTAAAAAAGTGTGCTATTCCACACCCAAATGCTCTTGTGCGGATCTATGCTCCACAAACGCATGATTGAATAATCTTCGCAACCCGTTCCATTTACTTATTCAATGGAATGGGTATGTAATTTGTCACAGAGCGAGCTGGAGTAAGCACATTTTTAAACATTGTGTGTTTTGTGTGACAAATTCATCCACTACGATCACTTTACAAAGGGAAACATACAGACACAGGAAGTGCGTTACACCCTGCGGCACAAATGCCAGCCCCCTGCATTTGGTGTGTAAACTCGTCGATAGCTATGTTTTTAGATGGACTTCAGTGTAACGCCTGTGTCCTGGTGCACATCACTTGTCTCTGTGACTCTGTAGAGAGACAATGGAGCCTTGTGCTTGCTCATCCAGGGTCATTTGGGGACATTCATGGGCTCTGCATCTTTTACTGTCGCCTTTTTCTCTCCAGGAATAACAGTAGGGCTGCAGCGATCACGTTTTTTTGCTCCCGATCCGATTGATTTTTAACGATCGCCGATCCCGATCTCCGGTACAAAGTCCCGATTACAGAGTTCTGATCCTGCAAAAATTGGTAGTACCCAAACCTTTTGCCACAATTGTCAATTTCAATAATAGTCAAAGTAAATAAACAGTCATTTGGCTCCCCAACTCATTCACCGATCCTGATGGGGACAAAATCATGAGTCCCGATCCTTGGAAAAAAGTCTGATCGGCCCCCCATCACCGATCTGAGGATCGGAGCACCTCTAAATAAGAGTACAACTTTGAAATGTGTTTCTGTGTGTAGGTGTGCACTTTAATTTAAAGCATGTTGATCAATAGCTATATAGTCGACTCTCTGCTAACTACCCATCCCTGCTTGCAGTTTACTCGGACTTCAAAGACCTGATTGGCCAGATCTTGATGGAGGCTCTCCAGATGTCCAGCCAGTCTCCAACCCACAACCCGTTCTCCAGTCTGCGAGCGCCTTCCGCCACCTCGCCCCAACACATCGCCTCCTCCAGCAAGTCTCCGGAGCGACGTCTCACCCTGGCCCCGCCCACCACCAGCCAGGGAGCCAGCCCCAACCCACCCTGCGCTGCCTCTTTCGGACCCAGCTCCGTGTCCAGGCAAGTAGAATCGGCATATCCTGCTAAAATCAATATAACCCTTTTATTCCTACTGCACACAACTCTGTACACATGATCTGTGTACTGTTCCGCATATACCACACCCTACTATTAGTACACACCCTACCGTTTTACCGTGCCAGCCATTACAAGCATGTAAAGTCGCGTAGCGGACAGTAGGTCATATCTCGGCAGCGAGAGATTTGAAGGAAACGTATTGATGCATGCAGCCATATTTACTGATTAATGTCTTGACAACCATAAAGATACACTATTACCTAGTCATTTGTAGGTAATCAATGTTTGCAGAGTAAATACCAGGTAGTGACCTGGTAGCTTAAATGCCTTCACTACGTCATTATTTGTCAATTACAGATACTAAGTTACTACCAAGTAACTAACTAGTAATCAATCATGCATCACTAATTGACAAATAATAACCTGGTACTAATGTTATAGATATCAAGTAATTACTCGCAAAATATGGATTGTTTCATATTAGTTACCATATATTTTTTGTGTTGTATTTTTTTGCAAATTGAGTGTTGTGGGGAAAAAATGTTTCTGCACAACATGTTTAGTGTGACAGTATTGCAATTTTTGTCATTTTGAGTAGGTGAAGGAAAAACATGGGACCACTGCATTGTTTGTCTCTTCATGGTCAGGGAAAACGGAGCAAAGACAGAATTTAAATAGCGGAGCATCACATGGCAACCTCTTAACTGCCTGTTGCATAACAAGTAAATGAAATGTCCGTGTGGTTTATAATTACGGTAAAACGCTGGGGCAGGACTCGGAAGTTTGCTGAAAGAACAAAGCACCCTGAGGTCTTGTCTGGGCGTGTCCATGTCTTTTGCTAGTAGACGTCCTAGTTACTTTTGTCCGTAACTTGTCATCCTCACGGTCCATCCTAGCAAAAAGCCGTCTCTCGGGGACCGTGCTTTCAGTGTGGCTGCCCCAGTACTCTGGAACTCTCGCCCCTCCGAGATTCTCCAGGCGCAGACTAAAGAGGCATCTGTTTACTCAGGCTTTTGGGCACTAGCTTTATTTTATTTTTTATTTAGTTTGTACCATGTTCAGCTCTTTCGGTTTCTTGAAAAGCGCTAAATAAGTTCTAGTTGTTATTATTATTATTATTATTATGTCAGGTTTGGTTGGTTCAGTTTGTTGTGTGCATTTTCCATTCCCCTCTACTCATATCTTCATCCACAGTCTGTATGGGGGTAGTCCACACCTAAGTGCGATGAGCCCTCCAGACATGTCCCCCATTACACCCCCATCCTCTTCCTCCTCCACTCCCTGCTTCTTGGCTCCTCCGAGCCCAGCGCCCAACCTTCCGACCTCTTCCCCCCGACCGGGGGTCAACCCTCCCAGCTCCCCGCTGCCCATCTCGCAGCGCTATCGGCCCTACTCGATCACCTCTCCCACCCCTCCCAGTCCGGCGTACAGACGCTTGGTCCCTCCTCCCAGCCCCGGCGGCGGGCTCCCACCTCCTCCGCCCAACACGCCCGCGGTACCGCCCCCCCTGGCCAGCCCCCAACCCAACAGAACCCAGTTGTCTCCCTCTGTGACGGCCCCCCTGCCCGCCGCGCCCCGTTCCATTGGACAACGGGGCCAAGGCGTGGCCAGCAGCTCTAGGAACCCGCCCTCTAGGTATAGCATCTTGTTTGACAAGCATGTGCTGCTCCCTCCCCACTAATGAGAGCCCAAACAATATGGCACTTTAGTAGCCTGGCGAGCCGGAGCCAACACATCGTCCACGCATCACACATCACTAGGCATCTGCATTGGGTCTTGGAAAAACAGGCAAGCCATCGGCCAATCAGCGCGGGTGTGGGGGGAGTTTGTACGGGCTACACGAGGCGTGGGCGGAGTTTGGTTGTCCCGCCTCTACGCCGCCTGTCCCAACTGCTGCGCTGTGACTTGATAACTCGATTTGCTTGACACGTTTTTCTTTTTACGTTTTCCGACTCTGGTTTTACCAGACCCAATGCAAACGTCTAGCGGATGTGCGATGCATAGATGCTGCGTTGGTTCTGGCTCTCCAGGCTATCACTTTAGTGGTGATCAATAGATTTGAAATAGTGCTGTTCATTCATTTAAAATGTGTTAATGTCCTAAATGGTTTGCGATGGCATAGGCTTGACTTGCATGTTTTTGGCACAGTTGATGTTGGCAATGTTTTTCATGCCAATAAATTGACATTTATGTTTGACCATCTAAAATCCATCAAATATTTCTACATATATTTAAACAGAATTTTGGATTATCCTATTTAAGAAAACAATCTAATTTCCAACTATTTCCATTGTGTTTGACACACATGCTTGTTGGACCGCTGTATAATCTGCACTATACTCACACCTAAAAAGACGATGTTTCATGATCTTGAAGCATGACAGCTGACTCATAGTTTTAAAAACAGATCTAATGAGCTGTATTGCACCAGTGACTACAGACCTATATCCAGTGCATATTTAGGAGAGATCTTTGTAACCATTATGTGACATTGATCATATTGTAATGGACTCCGAACTGACTCAAGTGTTTCCCTGCTGTGCAGTTTGGGCATGGATGCCTTACCGGCAGCTGGTGTTTTGACTTTGTGCTGACTGTACTAACAAGGGGAAATCGACCCCTAACTGAGCAGGACTAGTGACCTGTAGAGGCAGAGTTTTCCGTAAATCCATTCACTCCTATCTGCGCCAGCATCTGTACCACCCAACGTGGACAGAAGCAGTTACACTTGGGGGTGATGCATTTTGTAGGGGTGCACCCATTTTTTTGGTCCCAATCCGATCCTTTGGTTTTAAGGATCGGCCGATTCCGATCTCCGGTACAGCGTCCCGAGTCTCCAGTTCTGATCCTGCAGAAATTGGTAGTACCCAAACTATTTGGCACAATTGTCAATTTCAAAAGTCAGTTGGAATGCTCCCCGACTCATTTACCGGGGGACAAAATCACGAGTCCCGATCCTTGGAAAAAAGTCTGATCGGCCCCCGATCACCGATCGGATCGGTGCACCACTAGCATTTTGATTTTTAACAATGTACACAATCTGACCAAACAAGAATTGGATGCTTGAATGCATTCTATGTATAATTTCAGGGGGAAACTTGTTGATAATGATGATGATCCTCTTAATGTGTATAAAATAAATGTAAAAAGTACAATGTAGAAATAAATTAAATCAAATGGAGCATGGTATATTCAACGCATGGTATATTCAACGCTGAATATTTGAATCGAGACGTGTGCGGAGTTTGGTATGGGCGACGCGAGACGTGAGTGGATTGAGTTTGGTATGATCGACGCGGGACGTGGGTGGAGTTTGGTATGAGCGACGCGGGACATGGGTGGAGTTTGGTATGACTGACGCGAGACGTGGGTGGAATGAGTTTGGTATGGGCGACGCGAGACATGGGTGGAGTGAGTTTGGTATAGGTGACGCGAGACGTGGGCGGAGTTTGGTATGAGTGACGTGGGTGGAGTGAGTTTGGTATGAGTGACGCGAGACGTGGGTGGAGTGAGTTTGGTATGGGCGACGCGAGACGTGGGTGGAGTGAGTTTGGTATGAGCGACGCGGGACCTGCGCTGTGATTGAACACTATTTCATGAACACTCTTTTTTTATGACACGTTTTTCAACCCTGGTTTTACCAGACCCAATGATCGATTGCTTGGACGATTTGTTGGTTCTGGCTCGCCAGGCTAACCCTGCGAATATTACTTTCAGTAACATCTGTAATACAACAAAAATAAGATCCATGACTTAGTGCACACCCAGTGTGAAAATCCCTGAACGCCCAGCTTGCTGCCCCTCCTGCAGCTACAGGTGTCTAACAAGCCTAACACGCTATTAGCTGGAATTCACCTTAGAACTAATAAGCTTGCGTGGGTGCTAAGAGAATTAATTGGCTATGAATATATATTTTTTACTTCCAGCCCTGTACAATTGCTGCCTTCCATTTGCTGTTAAACGAGCAGACAATTGTTAGAACCTCCGAAACGGCAAGCGTCTGATGTTATGGTGTGTGTGCCGCCGCTGTGTCCGGCACGGCAGATCCCTAGTTGACGTGATACCTTTTGAACTGATTGATGGCTTTGTCCCAGATTCGGTGTGTTTATGTAGACATTTTCAAGATGACGGAACTATGATCGGCTACATTTATATTACTGGTCAAAAAAAAAATTATTTTATTTTGTTCAGAGGATTTTTAAAAAATGAAATCGTCAAATCGGATTTCCTTTTTAACATTGATAATGATTTTACTGGTCTGGTTTCAAGTTATATGGGTAAATAAAATGTATATAATTGATAATTGTATTAATCCTAAGCCAAAGGGTGAGGTGTCTCTACTTAATTACAAAAATGGAGACCATTTGCATCAAATCGAAAATTGAGATTTCATAGACACAAATTGGGATTTTATTTTAGTCAAAATCGTACAGCTCTAGTTTTCGGCGATACATCTTTAGCAATGGGGACGGCTGCCTAGGCCTAGTTTAGCTATGCCGATGTGCCTTTGTTGTCCTTTTTGAACTCGAATGGAAGGCATCGACATGCATGACCATAGATTTGTATTATGGCAATGCCATTTCCTATGAGCCCATGCTTCATGAGTTCCATGCACCGCTTTTCCTGTTGCCGCTGCCTTTTTCATGTGTGCGGGATAGAGACGAAACAATATAATGATATTTAATCAGCAGTTCTCTGCTTTAGCAAGTTGATCGCCGTCATTGTTTGGATGTGTGAAAATGCTGACCTTTGCGACGTAGACCGGTATCGACAGCATTGTTGGTTAATTTGTTGGAAATTCGGAAGGTATTTGAAAACACTTCTGAAAATTCGTAACTAAATGTGTTCTTCGTTTTATCTTAGCAGAGTCGATACTAGGTCTGTGCGGTTTTGCTCCAAATTTAAAACTGCGAATTCCATCCATTGCGATGTATATTGCGGTTTTGGAGTCGTCGTTTTTGTTATGTTGGTCAGTGGTTGGGTAGCTACAAATAGATATTTTTAACTGCACTTTATGAGTAAAACAAAAGGTGAGCATGTTTCATTTGCATTTTTCGTCGTTTTTGTTATGTTCGTCAGTGGGTGGGTAGCTACAAATAGATATTTTTAACTGCACTTTATGAGTAAAACGAAAAGTGAGCATGTTTCATTTGCATTTTTTACAACAACCCACACTTTCCATTAAATGTCCATATGAGTGTTTTTTTAAAAAAACACATTGTGTTCCCTAACCAGATTCCCAACACGAAGCACCGTCAACTATTGTGAATTATCATTCAGCCTTAGTCGATTCCCATCATGGCTCCATGTGTGCACTCACTCTCTACTTTGTTAGAATAGCTTTAGCCCTTAGTGTTTTAATTATTTCAGTTTTTACTATTCTTATCCAGTCATGCTTTATGGTCTGACTTTGCCACAACTTCACAAGTAAACTTCTTCCACTCTCAATGTTTCTTGTCCATGCCAATTAGTGGCCAAGCAGTATGATTTTATTCAGTTTTATTCAGTTTTTGCCTCGATACCGATGACTAATTGCGATGACTCATTGAGACTGGGCCAATGCCGATAACTGGTATTCTGTAGTTCTTGAGCTGGATTGAACAAACCTTGAAATTAGGGGTGCACCAATTTTTTGTGCACGTTTTTTTGCTCCCCGATCCTTTGATTTTAAGGATCAGCCCATCTCCGATACGATCTCAGAGTCCCGATACCGAGTCCCGATCCCCGATACAGAGTTCTGATTCTGTTGTAGTACACAAACTATTTGGCACAATTGTCAATTTCAATAACAGTCAAAGTAAAAAAATACTGTCTTTTGACTCCTCAACTCATTTACCGATCCTGATCGGGACAAAATCACGAGTCCCGTTCCTTGGAGAAACGTCTGATCACCGATCTGAGAATGGGATCGGTGCACCTCTACTTGACGTGTGTTGAAGTCATGGTGACGGCTGCGGTCTTAATCTGTTTTTGTTTTTTTCAGACATTTTTCAATGGAAATGTTTGAACTCCTTTTAGTCCTGAGGCAATATGTAGAACTCTTCATTGGTGCATTTCGAGAAATCTCATTGGTAAAATTCAACCGATATAGATGGCGCACTGAGTGGAATTACGTCCAGGAGCAAATTGATGAAAAATAGACAAAAAAGATTGATATTCGTGCATGTATCGATACATGTTGTATCCATATATCGATACAAAATCGATATTATTTACACCCCAAATTCTTCGTTATTACATGAATTGTAGTGTGAAAGGCTTCGCTCCAACACATAGAAGTGTAGAAAACGGACTTGATTTCCGTTCCCATTCACCAGCCGCCATTGTTTCATCTCTAGCGCACCCCGTGTGCCGCATGTCCTCTCCATCATGTCCCATCCTACTCCCCACTCCTCCTCCTCCATCGCTTCACGCCTCCATCATTCACTCCTGTCTTTCATGTCGTCTCCCCCGTCACCACTCCATCATGGACAGCCCCCTCTCCTTGCTCTTCTTTGCACTGTCTGAAGTGTCTGGCAGTCACAGCAGTGACGAGGACTCGGACGAGGAAGAGGAGTTTACACAGTTTCAGTTTGGGTCCAGGTACCAGCCTGCAGCACTGCGTGTTGTGTGTGTGTGTTGTTGCACATAATCATTTGGGTCCAGGTACCAGCCTGCAGCTGGTGTGTGTGCGTGTGTGTTGTTGCACATAATCATTTGCTGCGCGAGTACATTGATGTTAGTATTAGGGCGGTGCAAAAAATCTGTTTGAAATCCAATCAGATTATTTTGTTTAGAGGATTTTTGACAAAGTGAAATCAAATCAAATCAGATTTCCTTTCTAACATTGAAAATGATTTTACTGGTCCCTTTTCCAAGTTATATTGGTGAATAAAATGTATATAAATTGATACATTTATTAATCCTAAGCCAAAGGGTGAGGTGTCTCTACTTGACTCCAAAAATGGACACCATTTGCAAAGTTAGAAATATGAAACTTCTAGTTTTGATATATTTATTTTGTCGATTTTTTTTTTTTCCTTTTTTTCTTTTTCAAGAAATCGGAAACAAATCGAAAATCGAGATTTCAAAGACACAAATCGGGATTTTATTTTTTAGCAAAATCATACAGCCCTACTTATTATTTACGAAAACATTTGAAAATGTATATATTTCATTTTTGCCAAGTCAATACTTATGGACAAGGTTCTCTGCGAAATACAGGGGGCTGACGTTTGTCCCGCCTTGTGCCTGTATATTTTTCTCTGTCTAAAGTGATCGTAGTGCACCCCGCTCTGCTCACCATTTTATATTATTGATGAAATGCAGGCAATATCTGACATGAAGTTACTCACATCTGGTCACCAATGGGATGGCTGCTTTACTGGTAATTCCAACTTGAATGAGTAAATGGAACGGGTTGCACAGATTATTCAATCAAGCGTTTGTGGGGCATGGGTCCTCCCGAGAACATTTTGTGCAGCGGCAAGAAAGTCCCAAAAAAGTTGATTCATCGACTGATTAAAAATTATGCAGTAACCAGATTTTGACATCTCTAGGAATATTTTGCACGTGCCGTCTCTGAGATATAAATGTGTGTGTGTGTGCATGTATGTGCTGACTGCTTGTGACTAATGCTGGTGTAACTATGATGCAATTTGTTCTGCAATATGCTCTTCCCTGATCTTATTTGGGCCCATGCATGTCTTTCTTGGCTCCGCATGCACACACTCTGGCACACAGCGGTACTTTCTTAGCATAGACCTTTTACCATAGACTGTATATAAAGTAGACGCAGCGTGCATGACGTCGTCCATAGACTGTATATGAAGTAGACGCAGCGTGCATGACGTCATCCATAGACTGTATATAAAGTAGACGCAGCGTGCGTGACGTCATCCATAGCCTGTATATAAAGTAGACGCAGCGTGCATGACGTCATCCATAGACTGTATATAAAGTAGGCGCAGCGTGCATGACGTCATCCCATTGCTTTCATCAAAGTCAGGTTGAAGCCGCCGACTGCATGCTGCCATTGTTGAAAGTACCCGTATATCCGGGACAAGAAGAGATAAAGCTATACAGTATATGAGAGAGAGGCACGCCACACCATTCTTCCAATGGTACTGTCCGCTAGGGGCGCCAACGGCAGAGTCAGAATGAATGGGATCCTATGGGAGCTGAGATATAAAAATATTAACGCCAAATCTGACGCCTTTGTGAAATTATGACCCCCCCCCCCCCCTCACTCAATTAACCGCTAATATACATTAAAAAATCAATTAGGAAAGATCTTTAAATAGGTTAAAATAGCCTGCTAAGATTGGAATATTTGTATTGGAATTCCCATATGGCTCGGTTTTAGGAGACTAGGCTCCTCCCATACCAGTAGGCACGGACGTGTGTCCATTTTTATATACAGTCTATGCGTTTGATTTGTTTTTATTGTATTTCTACGTTTCTAGATACATGGATGTTCAACCAAGCCCTGCCCAGTAGCTTTGTCATCCTTTCACCTTTGCACAAGACACAAATACTCTGTCACGATGTCCATTGTAGTACAGAATGAATATGAGGCAACGGGTGTTGAGCGCTAGCTAATCACCTGTGTGATTATGAGCATTGAAGACCTGACTAGGGCTCCGAACCGGTTCAAGGAATGCAAACCGAAAACGAGCAGAATTTTATGGAATTTTACGAGGAGCGGAAACGGAACAAACGAAACGAAAAAAGATTTCTTCAACGGAACAGAAACTGAACATTATGAAATCCACAAAACCGGTTAAAAACGTTTTTTTCCGTTCTCTATATATTTGAACATATCCTATGTCTGGGAGACCATTTCCAGTTGTGCATCCATCCAACTTTCACTGTCGGTCATCAAGCCCCATGCATCTGGGCCGCCATCTTGTGGACAGACAAGGAAGCGCATGTAACGGCGTTAATACAGTTGCCTCGGAGTTTGAAAGTCCACCAAATATATTTTGTATAAAACATATATCTAAACGTAATATTGCACAATAAGGAACGTTAAGAACGAAATATTTGTGTTCCGAACCGGTCCAGGACCAATATTTTGGTGGTGGAACAGTTCCGAGAACGAAAACGTTAAATATAGACCTGCCTGAACCGTTCGGAACGGAACGTATTAAAAATAATTTAGTTTTCATGCCTTGAACCTGACTGACTGCCCCATACAATTTGTTGCTGTTTGTAGCTCTGGTAGCATGCTTCACTAACAGCCTTGTCTTTCTTTCAGCCCCCCTGGAAGAAACTTTGTTGCAGTGTGGTGATATTTAATCTGTGTGTTCTAACTTTGCTACTGTAAAAAAATGCCATTTTTCTGAATTTACAAATGCCCATTTGGTGGAAATGATCTCTTAGCAAAGTGTAGTTATTTTTCTACTTCTTTGAGTACCCACTTTCTTTCTTTTTTTGCGAGGTCATGTTATTTAACAATGGCATATGCATAATAATTATTTATTAGCTACATAGGGGGTAAGGGATAGCTTGGAAGATTAATTGTATCTTATTATTGGTATTATTTTCAATCAAGAGTTAGAAAAAGCAAATCATGTTAAAGGCAGAGGAGGGCACCTGTTGAGTTTTCTCTTGCCCTGGTTGCAAACAAAGATTGATCCAAAAAGTTATGCTCATATAATAATTGCTCAGTTAATGTTGTCTGAAATGCATTGAAGTACACTGACTCAAGTTTTCTATTCTCACATGCCTTGTATTCTCAATAGGGCTGCAACAAACCATTATTTTAAGTCTATTCAGGAAAAACAAATCCCAAAATATTCACAGCAAGTAACAATTACCAGACATCCATCTTGTCGACTTGAAGTATTGTCAAATTAGGTCCTTCGTGAGCAGCAGATGCACATCATATTCATGTTTATCAATCATATGAATTTAATATTTCATTTTCAGAAACGATCAATATCTAATTTGCATAGACCAATGCAGGGAAGTTTCAACACAAAACTGCAGACAACACTGATTCAAGTGCTTGGCGATTATCGATTTATTAAATTAGTTGCCGATTTAATTTTATAATGGATTAGTCAACAATTAGTGGATTAATGGTTGCAGTCGTAACTCTCAATCTTTGAGAAAACTTTTAAGCATGTGGCTTGCTGAAGATGCAGGACATCTAGAATGGTTGGTGTATGAACGGCGTCTACGCACCTCACTGTGTTGTCTCCACTTGTAGTTTGGGAGTATCTGGAGGGGCCACGCCGTTCGACGGCGCCGGCGACCGCTTCGCCATTGAAGTGTGCAAGGAGACGGAGATGCTTAACTACCTCATTGAGCGCTTTGACAACGTTGGAATCGAGGAGAGGAAAGCCCCCAAGGTCAGCTTCCAGCTCTTGTCAAATGGTGACCTTTCATTGAGGCATTTCTGAAGGAATTGTATATTATAGAAATGTTTTAAAAGTTAACCCTTGGAAACGACCAATTTTTGGATTTATAAACCCAGATCCCATCCTCTGATAGGTGATCAGGCTTGGAAAAACATAAAAAAAACAACTAAATAAAAAAAAAAAAAAAAATATATATATATATATATATATATATATATATATATATATATATATATATATATAATTTATTATTATTATTATTATTATTATTATTATTATTATTATTATTATTATTATTATTACAGTCTATGGTTACCTTACTGTTCCAGAATGTTCCTTGTGACTCATTTTAATAATATATTTTTAATAACTATGAT